>OY723386.1:15712570-15955070 GCA_963210295.1 Ophion ellenae
CAAAGGAACAAGAACCAAGCATAACAAAATTAACTGAAAATCCTTGAGAGGGACAGAAAGAAAAGAAAACAAGGGGCAAAGAAACGCTTGAACTAGCTCATAAACAAAATCACTAACCCGAAAGCTTATACCAACCACCAGTTGCATCTGGTATACTTATGCTTGCTTTATCATTGAAATTTCGAACTTACATGGACTTGAGCAATTTTTAACAATAACTGATTTGTTCGTGTCGAGTTTTACCGGATGCGATATGACATTTCCGCTTTTTCTGCAACGAGGATGGTCATGCCAGTTTTAACAAATCATCCTGAGAATTTATTTTCGCCTTTGGCTGACCATCGTCCTTTCGCACAAAGATAACTCCGCCTTTTACCCATACATATCTGAACCTACACACTCTTGCCTTCTTCCTCGTGAGACGAAGGAGATTGTACGTGGCACTCGGCAGCATTTCATTCACGTAAATTTGTCGATTTCTAAAGCTTCGATACACTCCATGTTAATCTCCTTCCATGTGAGACGGTCCTTTTCTCGTTTTTTTTATCAGAATAGACTCGCCAACCGAAGACGTTGTGAGACGGACGACGTACGAAGCGCTTATGTGTGAGCGAGATCCATCCGACGAAACCTCTTCTTAAAAGCTTACGAGCCGAGAGAATATGAGCGGTAAGCTCAGATACCCCAAGGACCTCGAAAATCCTCTTGACGATCAGGATCGGTGGAAGTTCTGTATCGGTCGGTACTCCAGATACGGTGAATTCATGACCGCCCGGTGACATCCAACCATCCATCCATCCATCGTCCGTCCGTCCGTCCGTCCTTCCGTCCGTCCGTCCGTCCGTCCGTCCGTCCGTCCGTCCATCCATCCATCCATCCATCCATCCATCCATCCATCCATCCATCCATCCATCCATCCATTTACCGATCCATTGCCGATAACCATAACGGGATCCTCTACATTATCAATTTTCAAATCACGACTCCATGCTCACTTATTACAAGCTGCACTGGCACTGTAATGTCTGTTGCTTTTTCCATAAAACGACACTACTTCCCTTGTACGTCGTACTTTCGAGTACGTCGAATAATCTACATGTTGCGGACGTAGACAGCAGGCTATAAATAGTTCGATATGTATTCATAATTTGTAAATCAGCGAAGTACTGTAATTTTGCATGTATTCATAATTTGTAATGAGCGAAATTATGTCCTTATATGTGTCAACGGATTATTGATGATGTACATGAATTCCTTGTAAAATGACTCACCAGTTATCGAATATATTGTTCACAATTAGCCCTACAGTTCTCTAGGGCTTAATGAAGTTATCAAATCAAATCTCTCTCGTTTGTAAGGGTTCTGAGGGCCCTCTCTAATCAGGGGACCCTCAAGGAGCTTACCCTGTCCGGCTTTACCTTCGGGACGGTTGAGGAGTCCGTCCTCCTTGCACTGTCCTCAATTATAGCTGCCGCGCTGAAGGACGACATCAAACCAGGGGATTTTGTAAGTGCACGGCTACTTCGGAAAAGGCCCACTGTAGCAAGCAATTCCCCGCGTGGTCAACCCGTTGCCGAAGCCACCAGGACTTCTTTCCTAGTAGTTTGTAGCTATTCCACCTTGGCTCAGCGTCTCCTCTCGGCCAAGCGCAAACAGGGAGCCCTGAGTTTTTCTATGCTCAACAGGGAGCTGCTTACTGGTTTCAACTTTATTCCGCCACAAGCCAAATCCGTCATCAACATCAATGAACTGCTGCCGACCAAAGTCACGCAGGTCCTATCATCTGCGAAAAAGTCGCTCAAACCTGCAGGCTTTAAGAACGTGTGGTGCAAGAACCGCTCAGTTCTCGCCAAAAAAAAACCGATGATGGGATCACACACACCGTTAACACACTTGCCGACGTCACGAAACTGCTGAGCCTTTACCCAGTTAATGAAGCACAGGATACTCGCCTGCACGGCCATCTTTCCCTAAAGGTGCTGGGGTCGTCAAACGGTCTTGTAGATCCTGAGCGTATCTATTACGCTTTCTCTGTGCAGGCACTCTCCCAAGTTTTCTTAATTTTTTATTCTTTATCTATCTTATCGCTATTTGTGTACTTTATACTCTACTAAATATATTTACGTTCATCGAGAGAGTGAGCACCTCATCAACTTAGATTTATATAATTGAGTGGCACCGCGCAATTTAGATGTAAGTAACTAAACGCTAACCTGTAAACCCACATTACGATTCATTACGAAAAATTTCCTCTAAATTTTGCTTGGGGGATGTGGGAAAGCTACTGTGCAAGTTCTTGCATAGTGATTTTCCCTCTTAACTGACCTTGCGTATAGAAAGTCGTGAGCTGTCCACGGCACTCCAGGTTTAAATTAAAAACTTGAACATGCAGAAATTTTGCTATTTCTGGCAGTTTTAAAATCGTGACGTAACGCAAACCTTGACCCCCCTCTCCCCACGTACGTAAACCGTAATGCCTGGCCGACCCCCCCCCCCTCAATTGCGTTACGTAATTTGCGTACGGCCCTAGTTACTTTTCCCCGTCTGCTTTTCGTGTTTTGTGCAAAAAGTATTTTATCAATTTTGGGGACTATATATTTAGGTTGCTTTTTACTTTACCTTTCGTTTATTCATCCAAGAAGTAGGTAGTATGATATAGCGGCAAGACATCCAAAGACGATTCGAAACGCTGTCTTTTGGGACCTATACACAAAAATGTTGCAAATTATATGCTCGGATGTGTCGTTGATGGATATAATTGGGGTGCAGTCGCGTACTGTAATTTTCACAAGCGCGAATGTGTCCCGCAAGCCACGCAACACCCGAGCATATACTACTGTGTCCAAAAAATAAGGTGACATTTGAATTTAAACTGCGCGCGTCGAAGGATTTGGAGAATTTTTTTTTTGGTTTGGTAGTACTGTTAGTGACATCTATGTCAAATTTACATGTCAAAATATTCATTAGTGTTTGAGATACGCGTCGTTTTGTGAGCTGCTAAAAGTGAGTTTTTCGTTGCCACGATAATGCACCATCCCATACTGCACTCGTAATTCGTGATCATTTCGCCAAAAACTCAACCCATATCGTTCCGCAACCACCGTATTCACCTGATCTGGCGCCGTGCGACTTCTGGCTGTTCAGCAAGCTCAAAAGATCGCTCCGGGGACACCGTTTTGATACGATAGAGGAGATTCAAGCCGCAGCGAAGACAGAACTGAAGGCCATCCCGGAAAGTGACTACAATCAGTGTTTCGAAGATTGGAAAATCCGTTGGCATAAGTGCATTGCATCGGGAGGGGATTACTTTGAAGGGGATGAAATTGATTTGGAAAAATAAATAAAGAATTTTCGAAATAAATACAATGTCACCTTATTTTTTGGACACAGTAGTACATATTAATGTACTTTCCAAGGTCCTACCCTTCTTTCCAGTCTTCTACCGCTCCTCGGCTTCCCTATTTCCTCTCATCCCGCTTCCTCTCCGTTTTTCTCCTCCTAGACCGAGCCCAAGCAGCCACGTGGCCAAGCGTCCGCGCCCGTGATACGTACGCCTGGATTTGAGCACATTCCGAATAAGAGGGCGCTTGTCGAAATCGAGAGGTCGCAGAGCGAATTAATATGGAAACTGTACTAGCTAAGGGTGAAAGGCAAATGCATACGCGTAACACACCCGGAATCGAAGAATGTTGGGAGACTGCGATAAGCGTATGGGGGTGGCGAAGTGTACGGAGGTGTTTGGTAAACAGAAAGGATAGGTAAGCTTCCGGTGGTCCGGGCAAACGTGTTGCGCGGCTTGGATCCTCTCTTTAACCCCTCTATTTTACTGACCATTACCGATCTCTATTTCTCGTCGTCTTAAGCCCCCCTTTCTCTCGCTCTCTGCTTCTCTCCCTCTTCCAGTCTCTTATTCAGTCTCAGTCGAAAAATGATCAGACCTGTTTCAAATTAATAAAAATCGTCTGGTAATTAATGACTGGAATACGAAAAATTGTGAAAAAATCATTTGAACGATTTACTTATTATCGCCGACAAACACGATTTATGAACACAATTTCGTTTAATCCCTCCGAAGAAGTGTTCGAAACAGGACTCAGAAATGTATAAAAATGGGAATGCTGTATAAACCCCCTATGTATATTTAACAGTACTGAAACTAATTTCTAATGTTCCCTTCTATTTTTCTGCTGCAGGTGAGTGACTATACTTGGATACGTGATGATAATGCAACCGCCCGTCGGACTGGATAACATCTAATCGGTGATAAATTACTTTGAATTATGTTGGAACACCAACGTATCATAAGGTCAATGAATTCGTATCAGAGTATACTATAAACCCAACCAAAGCAAAGGGTATCATTCCATTTAAAAAAAAAACAAGATAACTTAGAAATCTTGGCGACGACTGTACCTGAACAATTCTTCGCATTGACCTCCAGACGTCCGCGACAAAACAGCACACTGCGACCTCCGTTATCGACACAGCGATGCGACAGACTCCGCATTGCACTTGGAAAAAATGGTGCGAGGCTGCGCACCATCCACTCAAGTCCATTCTGCGCAGCTGACGTAGCTGATAGCATTGCCCCTCAAAGCGCTCTCTTAATGTCTAGCATGCTATGAGGCCTGTCGCTTCTCCCACCATGCACTACATCGATTGATATACTGCATATAGGGTGAAAATAATAATGTGGCCTTGCTTTCTTTGACCGCTTTGCGCGGCTATTTTGGGCCGTTTGAGGTGCACGTTTCGAATAGTTTTTTGAGCCCATTTTTTAAAAATGTAGCGCATATGTGAGAAAGATAGTTTACGCGATAAAAATATTACATTTCGAGAAAAAGTAAAATGGCTTTACGTGGTTACAATAGTAAAGTCGATTCAATTTCAAATACAGCAAACCCGGTTAAAGTTCGTTTAAAACTGTTATAATAGAGAAAGACAAGATAAAAAAAATCAATATCGAACGATAATTCAAACTTGACTTTGCGGAACGGCGGAATTAGGTAAGCCGAGGTCGCAGTAGGCGTCTGAGCTTCTGCTGTTATTTTCTCGTTGCGGCTGTCATGAGGTTGGGAATTTCACTGAGAGATGTCGAGCCATGGCCAACGGTACGAAAGGCGTTCGAGTGTGCGAGTGTCACACGAAAGACTAATGTCAAAGGGCCTTCATTTTTTAATAGGTCTCGCCGTATCGGCGATCAAAACGAAGACCGAATCATAGAAAAGACTTGGGGCTCTGAGTAAATAATGAAAAGTGCGATTCGTGCAAGACGCTTGACGACGGGCCTGACGATTTGAACCCTCCGGGGCAGATTTGCCGTTTTCAGGGCTAAAAAAGCGGTATGGCAGTCCTCGTAACCGAATTCACGGAGTCAAACAGACTTACTTCGTGAAAATCGGGGTTTGAGAACCAGCAAACCGTTTTTTCAGTCCCAAAAACAGTTCGTCCACCCCGCGTGGTTCAAATCGTCAGGCCCGTCATCAAGTGTCTCGCAAGAATAGCGCGTTTCATTATTTACGCATGGCCAAGTCTTTTTTGTGATTTGGTCTTCTGTTTTCGCCGATGCGGCGAGACCTGCACAAAAACAAAGGCCATTCCGCCTGGCCACTGTATCATTAGGTCGATCGACATTGGTGTCCTATGTGATACTCGCACGCCTTTATTATCGTAACGTTCACAATGGCTTGACATGTCTCGGTGAAGTTCCTAACCTCACGGCCGCCGCAACGAGAACATAGCAGGGGAAGCTCAGACGCCGTCTATGATTTCGGCGGACCCAATTCTCCGCCGTTCGTCAGAGTTAAGTTAAAATTATCGTTCGATATTGATTTTTCACATAGATTTTCTCTATGATAACACTTTTTAAACAAGCTTTAACCGGGATTGACGTGTTTGAAATCAAATCGACTTCACTACTGTAATCGCGAAATGCCATCTATATTTTTTATTTTTTATTGCGGTGTTACGTCCTGAAGGGACGATTTTACTTTATGTTTATTCGGGTTCTGAAGGTCCCCGTTCAATATTGGGATTTTGCCGCACGTTCCATACAGGCCCGGCACTCTTCGCTAGTGGGACTTGGGAAAGGAGTTTTCGGATGAATCGGAAGTAAAGTTGCAAATAATGAACAAAGAGGTTGGGAGTAACAAACTAAATAATATTAGGGTTTATTAATGTTGCTTACAGTAGGTCGCGTTGCGCGGGGACAATTTGCCCCGCGGTCTCGTTACACGCGCACTCCCACTCTCTAACACGGGGACAATTTCCCCGCGTTGCTCTCACTCTCTCTCACACACACACTCGTACGCTCTAACGCGGGGACGATTTCCCCGTCCTACACCCGCTCTCTTTCCCTTTCGCTCGTATGCTCAACTTATGTGTCCTCTATTTTGTTCGGGGCTTCAATGCCCCGCACCTTTATCACTGGCTCGATAGTTATTTGGTATTTTAGAGAATAAATTTTTGTGATAAATATGGTTTCCTAAAGTAACGATCAATGTCTCTATGCGGGTCCGCCGGGTCGCTACCCAGGTCTTACTACACCACCGCGAGTATGTCGTTCCTTAACTACGTTACTAGTAAAGACTGACGTCTCTGTGCGGGTCCGCCGGGTTGCTAGCCTGGACTTATTACACCGCCGCGAGGACTGCTGTTACTAGGAGTTTTCTCCGACTCCAGGAGCGAACCGTGGACAAATCGGAACTGTTCGACTTCACCACCACCGAACCGAGGTAGGCTTCTTCGCCATCGGTGCGATGGGGGTTTTTGTCGACGTCCACGGAAAATATTCGCCCGCTCCCGCAGTCGGACGGCAGAAACTCCAAGGCCATGGAGTGCCCGATCGGCGGATTTCGCGATCAGGCGATCCTTAATCAGCGAAACCCGACAGGGCGCATCCGGCCGCACTCGGGCGGGCTGCACCCGACACCGCGCAGAGCCGTCGTTACAAAAGTATATATATAAAAAAAAAAATCCTCCGTGGGACCGGACGTAACAACCCCCCCCCCCCCCTTTAGGCGATCGACGTCCTCGTCGAGTTATAAAATTGGCTCATACACATACATATATACGAATAAGTAATAATTAAATCTTACGAGTTAGTCGTCCCGTAATAACACATTGGCGAGGGCAGTCACCAGTTCGCGGAGCCGCTCCTGCTGTTGCGCCATCCCCGGATGGGCTGCGGCGCTCTGCACCAGCTCCCCGAACGTTGCCAGCCGCTGCTGCCTGGACGTTGAGGTGGCCGGTCTGGGATCCTCCCATCCCGGATGGTGGTTGGGGCGCGCCGGGCTCCGTCCTCCACGTCGCGGGATATTCACGGCGCCCTCCGTCATCAGCGGGTTACGAGGGCGCGGTTGATTCACCTGCGCCCCCGCCTGTGGTGGGATGGCTGCGGCTGAACGGTTGCGGGCCGCGATCGGCCTTCCCGTGGACGGCTTGCTGCCCATATCCCAGCGGGTGATGCATCCTCCTCCGTGGGCCGCAAATCTTGGGCCAGGGATCCGGAGCCCGCAAAGGGGGCACGTCACCTTCCCCTTCCGCCGGTAGCTTCCCTCGATTAATTTTTCCATACATGCCCCCACTCCCGGGCATTTCTCTCTTCTGCCGCACACCGGGCATGGATTGCAGGGGCGGGTGATGGCGACACTCTCGAGCCGCATTTCCGTTCCGGAGTCGGTCCTTCTCCATTCAGCCGTCACGTTCCCCTGACGTGTGGCAGGATCGACCATCTGGATTCGGGGGGTCCCGTCGCGCCCCGAAGCTGCAGGCTGTGTGACACGCGGCCTCGAGTTTGCCTGCACCCTGGTGATCACTTTCGAGGGATCCGGGGTGGCGACGGACCGCGTCGGAGGCAGCGGTAGTGTCGAGGGGGGGGGGGGGGGGGCGCACTCGGCGTCGCGAACGGTGGGACGCGTGCCGAGCTTGATGTGGCGCTCCACCCCCGCACTGCACCCGAATCGCATGACCTTTTGTCGGAAACCGAGGAAGCATTCGTAAGAATGTTTCCCGTCGTCTTTATCCGGCTCGTCGCAGATCGCGCACCACGGTGGTAGTCCGCTTGTGGCGCGTGCGATATTAAAATTCACGATGCACGCGCACAGGTCGCTACATTTCCCCAAATCTCGCGCGCACACGGGGCACTCCTCGCGACGCACGTAGCGCGAGATTATGCGATTAATGTCCATTTCGGTCACTTCGGGTCTTGACATTGATTCCATGGTAGCTAAAGGAGGACTAACGACTGCTCCTCGATAAAGCGGACTCCTCTGCTTCATCGAGGAGCAGTCGTTTTGTTACGTACCGAACTATTTTTCTCACATATACGCTATATTTTTTTTAAGACTGCTACAAAAACTATTTGAAAAGCGCACCCAAACGGGCCGCTTGTATAGAGGTGGCTGTTGCATCTGTGGACGTTCAGATAATCGAGGTTGCAGTGTATAACTTTTGTACGAAACATTTTTTCAAACAACGCACAGTTCAAGAAATATTCGAGTAGAGAGACGAAAATGGGACACTCTGTAAATACCCACACCTATGTGCGTGCAAGTACATTGATACGTGACCTCTGGATACATGCATACAGGTAAGACCGTAATCTCACGTACATCCTTAATGTTGTATCACACGTGCTCCCCGAATTGAGCTCTGTACAGGCAGAATCGAATTCCATTTTTCGTACAGCACTTTCGACATGTAGCGGTAGTCAAACGGAGTCTGCATGCGCCGTGCCGAACATGGTCCCTCGATATCTCCGAATGTCTTCTCTCTTCTACGTATATTATACTTAGTTACGACCTTTGTTGCCATATAAACACGCACATACGCAAACGCATGTATATACAGGACATCATGTACATACACACATGCGCCCACAGATGCATATATTCGTGCATATGTGTTTGCTTCCTCACTCTCTTCGACACCTCTGTTATTTGGGTTTGTTTGGGGACAAGTCGTACACTATACTGTGAGAAAAGTTTTTCGTTCCTCTTCCTTTTGCGTCGACGGGAATTGTCCGGAGATCGGGTTACTCTTGAGTGGGTTATAAACGTGAGGGCTGTTCATTCCGGAGGTAAGGGAAAAGACAAGGGACGGAGGCCCAAGGGTTCTAGGCGAGGCGCCTAGGGATGGACATTCTGTCTCCAGACCTCGAAGTCACCAGTCACAATCACCACCCAAAGTCCTTGCTATATTTGTTAAGTCGATTAATTGACTGATGTACAAGAGTATTCTGACCAACCGGGAGGATTATATTTATTAAAACCGTCTTTGTGAAATCCTACAATTTGTTTACCAAATATTGTTCTACATATCAGAAGTGGGATACACTCCGCTCATCTTTATTAATGATAATACTGATTGCCATACTGCAGACTCTAAACCATACCTTGCGATAAAGTAAGTCAGTTTAAAACAAACATTGTGTGTGGACAAGTGTAGTCATACGTTATAAAGCAAGATGTCTTCGGGACAGTAGGCAGAGCAATCTGAAGGACGCGGAAACAATAAGGACGGAATGTCGCGAACGCGCTACCGTGAAGTGTGTACCGACTCCGATACATCAACGGAACGTCATCAATCCGGGTCGCGATTAAGCCTTAGCTGACTGCGTGCCCACAACATCAGTCCGCACAGGAGCTCCACAAGTAAGAGCCGTGATTCGGACTTTCCCAGACCCACTGACGTCCTCGCAGATATCGTAAAATCTAGTTCAAGGCCGTCAAATCATTTCGTAAATGAGACGGTCTTACCCGAGTTCGACCCATCAGAAAACAACTTCAATTGCCACCGACCTGCTAGAAAAGGTTAACACGTGTAGCGTATTGTATGATTGGGACGATAAGACCAAACTATATTTGGCGGTGTGTAGATTACGGGGAAACGCGAAGATTTGGTATGATGGGTTGCAAGACTCGCACTTGTCGTGGGAGGCGTTCAAGCGAGCTCTCGTGAAACAATTTCCCGAGGAAAAAAATTCGGTTACTTGCTAAAGGAAGCAGTAGAATATTCCAGCAAACCCAGTCAGGACTTGCAGTCGTATCGTTTCGTCAACATGAGCATATTGAACCGTCTTAAATTAGGAGTCCAAGAAGAACAGATTGTCGATTTCGTAGCTTGGAGAATACACGACGAGAATATCCGTAAAACAGTTTTAGCATCTCGATATAAAACAATTGCTGAATTAAACTACTGTTTGGGAGTCCTTTCTCCGGCAACGTCTAGAACAAAGCAAGGGAGGCATGCTGTTGCCAACGAAGGTCAGCTAGGAACAGACAACGGGGGGCCGAAGGGCCGTTACTCTTGCGGCAAGAGGGGTCACAAGGGAGAAAACTGTCGCAAGCCCGAGACCTCGCGTGAGCTAATGGCGCAATGAAAATCGAACTGTAGAAAGAAGAGCCGATGTATGACCGACCCTGCCGCATGTCATTTCGAGAGCGCGAAAAAGTGAAAAGGATCGTAGTAGATTTAGAAGCCAATAATTAATATCATCCGCAAGACCGACCGCCTCACGCAAGCCAGGTCGCTTTAGTCGGAAAAGAAAAAGAATGGCAAGTTGCGTATGTGCATAGATTTTCAAGTACCGAATAAAAATCATAAAGCGGAATAAATACCCTTTACCATCGATCGCAGATTAGATTGATCAACTGAGGGGATACGACGTTCAATTCATTCGATCTAACGTTGAGTTTTCCCAAATTTCAATTCCAGAATCTGTAGATGAAATCGCGTTTGTTACGCCTGATGAGAATTATGAGAATTATTATGTACGTCTTTCGAACTTACAACTTTACCGACCGTATCTCGGAGAATAAAGTTATGAACAGGCGATCAACGATTCGGTCAAGCCCTGCTCTACATGAGCGACATTTCTATTCTTATATAGGCCGTAGAAGGCGACCTCGAGGTCTTAAAGTTTTCGAGATCTTATAGAAAGAAAGAAAAACACAATTCTACATTGAACCTCTCCAAGGATAAATTCCTACGGCCGTTGATTCAATATCTCAGTAGTAAGATTGGGGAGCAGGGTTTCAATCCAAGTCGCTCAGAGTAGATACGATATTGGAAGTTCCTTATCCCAGAAATATAAAACAGGGGCAGTCATTTTCGAGACTTGCAGTTTATTCCTATAGATTTATGAAGATTACGCTAGTAAGGTAGTGTACCTCTCGAGAATTTTTCACGGGAAGACGCCCCGTGGCAGTGGGGTACAAAACAATCGAAATATGTGGACACCATAAAACATATACTTTCCAACAAGCCCGCTTTAGCCATTTACGACCCTAGCCTAACGACAGAATCGCATACAGATGCTGCTCAATAGGACTCGGGGCAATGCTTATACAAAAAAACAGACACAGAAAAAAGGGTGGTAGTGTACTATAGCCATAAGACATCACCGAATTCTGTCGGAGAGCAAAAGTACCATTCGTACGACCTAGAGACGTTAGCCATAGTTGAAGCCCTTAAAGCTTTTCGGGTATATTTATTAGGCATTAAGTTCACCGTGTTGACGGACTTCAGCGCGGTAAGAGCGACTGCCACAAAAAAAGGATATACAACCACGCGTAGCTAGGCGGTGGGTGTACATGCAGAACTTTGACTTCGAAATCGTGTAAAGGCCGGGGCACGAGCCGCACATGGTGACTACTTAAGTCGAAAACCCGTGGAGTTTCTGGTCGTGGACATAACGGACGTTGAATAGATAAAGGTTGCTCAAATACAGGACCCAAACATAGACGTAATCCGTAAAATTTTAGAATCTGGAGACGTTCAGCGTGACATGAAACGATACTTCGAAAAGTACGATCTCAAGCGTGGCGTGGTGTTTCGGAGAACCGAAATGAGTAATAAGTGGCTGGTGCCATGTGCGTCCCGTTGCAACATCGTAAATATGTGTCATGACGATCAGGGACATTTTTCTGGGGAAAGAACCCTTGAGAAAGTCCGAGAAAATTATTGGTTTGCAGGGATGCGTAAATTCATAAGTAGATACGTACATGCGTGTCTTAACTGCGTATACTATAAATCCTCATCTGGTCGTAAATCAGGTCTACAACACCCCATTGGAAAGCTCTCCATCCCATTGTATACATTGCATCTAGACCACGTGGGTCCGTTTGTATGGAGCCAACGTAAAAACACGCATATACTAACGATAGTAGACGGGTTCACGAAGTTCTGCGTACTCAAACCGGTATGACACTCAAAAACGAAATGGGTCATCAAGGCTCTTGACCAAGCATTTGCGTTGATCATTTGTCGTATGGGTACAAGCCTCGCAGCAGTGCAGGTGCAGCGTTACTCGGTCGGATCCAGTCGACTCTCGATCGAATAGATCTCAAGAAACTGCGGAACGAAGGTAAGCGTTTGATGGATGAAGATCAACAGCGCCGGAAGACGGCGTTCGACGCGCGGATGTCCAAGCCTCGCGGTATCCAAACGGAGACGTCGTTATGATGGACACGAATCCTGTCGCAACAGGGCAAAGACCTACGTGCGTTACGGATGGCGTCGCGCCTGTTGACGGCCTTCGAAAATAGGTCACCATCGTCTTACCATCGAGGACGCTGGATTTTCTTTTGACGAAACGGTAACAGTGCGCCGCAATTATCGGGCCTGTGGGCAGATACGTTTGGGATAACAGAGGTATCGGTATTGCCCGGTTGGGAACAACGGAAATCACCCTCTGGTTAACTATGTACCCGGCATGTCTCACCGTCGCCTCTTGGGCAGAGTGCGCGGGATGGGAGCCTGGAAGACGAAATTTTTCTGGTTGGCTATGTACCGGCATGTCTCGCCGTCGCCTCTTGGCCACAGTGCGCGGGATGGGAGCCTGGGAGACGCTATTTTCTTTATTCTTCCTGTCATAGTAGAAGACGGTTTGTAACCGATTGCAGTTTTTATTGGTAAATCCAGGGAATTGGATGTGAAATTTGATGGGCAACTTAATGTCGCCAAGTGTGTCAGTTGGTCAGTGTTGTTTGACAACTTGGATTCGCGTTTTTCTACTGTGAAAACCTCTCCGCTTGCATACTGTATACTATCTGACATTAAAAATTGAATAGTATTTTCTTTTCTCGCTCTAAGCTTTACTGTCCTGTCTACTATCCTGTTTTACGCTTAACTAACATGTGCCGCGAGTCCGGATTGTCCTAGCCATGGCTTACAGGTCAAGAGCTGATGTATAAGGGGGCTCCGGGCAAAGCAAGAATTTGACCGGTACCAAGTCGAGTACTCAGCATACTAAGCGAAACCTTGGTGGTCAGGTTCGTGTAATGGAGTTTCCTCGGCGGAGTTTCTGACCATGGTCTTAAGCCAGCGCTTCGCACATTGCCTCACGTGATCGGGTACATGTGCTAATTGGAGCCTGGTGTTGCCCGCGATCACGTTAGGCCAACATCCAGGCACCTTCAGGATATGGGGATCCTTCTATCAATACACTCCAAATGCAGAAAACCCAGAAAAGAAAACTATGCCTGATAGTTTGGCATGAGAATCGCCTTTGAAGTCAGACGATATCAATTCGCACGAAAGGCACGTAGCATTGGAGTGTTTCAGGTGAGATCCTGTGGGGTAAAGTTCTGGTGCGGTCTTGGTTTCCTTACCTTAAAAACCTATTCAAAGGGGTAATAGTCGTGGTGTGGTTGGCTCTCTCGAGCGGAGCTGATCACTGCGCTTGAGAAGAGTTGCGATTGCATCCCGAGGAAGACCCATCCAAAAAACTGGACGATATGAAATCTTTCTAATTTGGGGTACATGTGGTCGTGTCGACTTTATTCTTTTGTTCCGTACAGAAACGTTGTCGACGTTTAAATGCGTCTACGACGGTGAGCCGAGGGCGGCTCAATTCCAGGAAGGCCGAATATTGGAAAAGTTTTTTGTTCCTTTTCCTTTTGCGTCGACGGGACCCGTCGGAGATCGGGTTACTCTTGAGTGGGTCATAAACGCCAGGGCTGTTTATTCCGAAGCTAAGGGAGAAGACAATGGACGGAGGCCCAAGGCTCCTAAGCGAAGCGCCTAGGGATGGACATTTTGTCTTCACACCTCGAAGTCACCAGTCGCGATCACCACCCAAAGTCGTTGCTATATTTGTTAAGCCGATTAATTGACTACTGTACAAGAGTATTCTGACAAACCGGGAGGAGTATATTTATTACAACCGTCTTTGTGAAATCCTACAATTTGTCAACGAAATATTTTCCCACAATACACTACTCTAATAAATTAAAGGAAGAGAAAATATCTTCAATTTTTAAAGTGTTTTTAAGTGCTGTATCTGTGTGAAAAATGGTCGTATCGAGGTGAAAAAATAGCATTTTGAAGCTTTAAGTTTCTAGTTTCGAGATCTTTTAACCACAAATTTTTGTGAGCTACGGTTATCGCGCTCACATTATAAGAAATAGCGGGAGAAAAAAAAATGGATTTTTGTTTGTTTTTTTTCCAGGGTCCACTGGCTTGGGAATTTGTTTTCAGTTAAATCAATATATACGTCAGTGAGCTTGTTTATTCAGCTTCAATTTGGTTTTTTGGTCTCTCTACATCAATTTTTTGCTGAGATATCTGACTTTGCATGAAAAAAGATCCTTTTGCCTTTGATAATCGATATCTCAGAAACCAATGATCGCACAGGGAATTAAAGGGCAGCACTAAAAACTCGAATGAATTTCGTACAATACCCTTCTGTCGATCTTCGAGAAGATTTTATTTTTCCACCCTTAAGATTGATTTGAACAAAGTACAAAAAAAATAATTTTTATAGTTTTTCAGTAAATGTACGACTACCACACAAATATTAATGAAAAGACTAACGTTGCCAGGTTTTTTTTCAGCTTCATGTAGCCCCAATAGCCCTATAAATTTTTAAATTGATCGAATGAACCGTTTTTCAGGACCCATTATTCAAAGTTTTACAAAACAATTTAAAAAACAAGTGTATTTTTCCTAAACACCTTGTAATCATCATCGAAATGAAAAGTCAGATTTTTTAAAACTTTTTTCACTACTTTGCACAAGCTGCTTGTTAAATTTAAGAAGAAAAAAAATAGAATTACATTTTTTTTGTTTCATTTGTAAAACATTTTAGGAAACAATACTGACTGATTTTTTACACGATTTGGTCTTTGCGCACCATAATTTCACTTATTTTCAATTGCATTAATTAAAAGTTGATGCCCCTAAGCTGTATTCACTAGTCGATCTGAGAACATTTATGCGATTAATTCTTGATATTTTCAGAAAAGGTCATTAGGGTTACAAAAAACATAGAATTTTGATTAATTTTTTTACCAAAACTTAGAAAAAATGTACCAAAAAAAGATAAGTTTTGAAAACAACTATGAATTGTTTTTTCCTTAAAAAAAACGAATCAGTTTTTTTAAAATGTTTTTTGTAACCCCGAGTACCTTCGCAGAAAATATCGAGAATTAATCGCATACAAGTTCTCAGGTCGACTAGTGAATACAGCTTCGGGGTGGGTATCAATTTTTAATTAATGCAATTGAAGATAAGTGAAATTATGGTGCACAAAGACCAAATCGTGTAAAAAATGAGTCAGTATTGTTTCCTGAAATGTTTAAGAAATTAAAAAAAAAATTTAATTATTTTTTGAACTTTTTCGATTTTTTTCTTAAATTTAACAAGAAACTAGTGCAAAGTTGTTAAAAAAGTCGAAGAAAGTTGGTCTTTTCATTTTGATGATGATTACACGATGTTTAGGAGCAGTACACTTGTTCCTTCAATTATTTTGTAAAACTTTGATTAAACGCTTCGATGGATCAATTTAAAAATTTACAGGACTATTGGGGGTACATTAAGCTAAAAAAACCTGGGAATGTTAGGGAATGTTGCCTATAGTATATTTGTAAAGTAGTGTTAGATTTACTAGAGAACCATGAAAAGTAATTTTTTTGTTCTTTTTTCAAATTAATGTTAAGGGTGAAAACATTTTTTTTTCTCAAAAGCCAACGAAAGGGTGTGTAGGAAATTTATTTATGTTTTCAAAACTGCCCTTTAATTCCCTGTGCGATCATTGGTTACTGAGATATCTCGATTATCAAAGACAAAAGGGTCTTTTTTCATTCAAAGTCGCATATCGCAGCAAAAAATTGACGTAGAGAGACAGAAAAAACTAAATTAAAGCCGCATAAACAAGCTAACTGACCTATACATTGATTTAACTGAAGAAAAATCCCGTGCCCGTAAGCCCCTAAAAAAAATAGTTGGAAATTTTTTCCTCCCCCTATTTCTTATGATTACGCGACAACCATAGGTCACAAACATTTTTCGCCAAAAGATCTCGAAGCTAGAAACTCGAAGCTTCAAAATGATTTTCTATTCATCTTGATACGACCATTTTTCACAGACATACAGCGCTTTAACAAACACTACAAAAATTGACGACATGTTCTGTTTCTTTAATTTTTTGGAGGAGTGTAAAATATTAGGTGGTTACATATGAAACCGACTGCTGCCAATAGATGACGTTAGGTACAGTACTTTCAAGATTACAAAGTTGGCAATACATATAATGATAGGTTCGGAAATCCTCGGTAAAACACCATAGGTGACATTTATGCAACGCATTGGCATCATCATATTGGGTTTACAACGGAAAGTTTCGTTCCAAATAATCCCTACGTGCGAGTTATGCTCCATTAGTAAAGAAATTCCTGGTAAAGAAACTGGCCGTGGAAACACAGCGTTTGCTAGAGGAACTATGTACCGAATATGCTCCATCGAGTACAACGTGCGGAAAGTGATTTTGCTGCTTCGAAATGCGTGATTTATGCATGGACAACCGCGGAAAACCTCCTAAAAGCGGGATGTTGAGAATGACGAGCCGTTAAAACCGTTAGAAATCGTGACTGGGGACCGGGATCGATTGGAACTAATCCGTTTGAAGTGAGCTCTGCACGAGAAAAGACCGCAATAGGAGAATTTCCATGATAAGTTGATTTTGCAGCATGACAATGCCGGGCCGCATATTTGCTCAACCGGTTAAGAAGCACGCAGAAGAAGTAAACTGGGAAATCCTACCCCAACCGCCATATTCCTCAGATATTGCTCTTTTCAATTAACATTATTTCCAGTCGATCCAGCCAGCGCTTACACTTCAGCTCGTACGAAGGAGTCCATAAATGGTTAGATAACTGAATTGCCTTTGAAGAATCTGCATTCTTCCTGAGTGAATTTTCATTGTTGGCCAAAAAGTGGGCCAAGGTTGTCCGATCCGATGGTCAATATTTTAAATTAACCTGTTTGTCGATTTGCTATCGAAACACTATATTTTCTTTCTTTCGAAAATGGACGTTTTTACATGCAATTACCCAATAAGCCACGCCCATCCTATCATCGTGAATGGCCCTCGCTCAATGATCACTCAACAAGAAGCTTATTAAGACTTTCCTCCGTTACCTTTTTCATTCCTATGCATTAAACTACCATGCTTCAGCGATGTTTTAAATTACTAGGCCCGCATTTCTGGTACTTTTTGCAAGTAAATATCAGACCGTCCCCCGCTCTGTCAACTTTTTAATCGCGGCTCGATACTCGTTTATTCCAAACCGAAATTGCATCGCAATAGCTGTTACTCTTCCCATGAGGCGATACCGTTGTTTGATTTGTATAGTGATTGCGATTATATTATGTTTCATATTTTTATCTATTCCTTGTGTTATGATTTTGCATTTACTGCTGCGGTTGCTTATTATTTACTATTACTTAATAGTCGCGCTGTCAGACGGCATGCGGTTGGTATTATGACAAAGTGCCATCTAAGGGCTCATTTTTGTTACTTTTTCTATCATCTTTTATTTCATTTCCGTGATTCTATGACCTTTAAATCGTTCATCAACTTCATTCCCTACTTATATTGTTATCTTGTTTTCCGATGCAAACTTGTTAAAAGTGGTTACGTATTGGGATGTTTCCGTTTTTTTGCAATAGGTATCTTCAGTAACGTTTTTACGTATGTGTGGGTGTCCCAAATATCCAACTTATTTTATCATTTAATGGTATAGACCAATGTATACTTTGTGTAAAAATTTCAACTGAATATACGTGTTGCATTGGGTCGGCCTCATTGAAAAATATTGAAGATCAAAACGAGTATACGTGACATATTTTATTATTTTGTTTGAATTGTTGGTTCCATTGTACGGGGGTTTCCCCCTTATCAAATTTCCCACAATATTCCACTTCTCATCTCCACCCTGCGACGGCAACCAACTTTCGCTTCTGTATGGCATTCACTATGACATTTCTGCGGTGGGTATAGGGAAACTGCGGAAAACCTATACCAATACAGCCGGTCCCACATTCGGTTCCCAGTTTCGGCGTTAGTCGCGTTTTGTCGAGAAATAAATCACGGGCTACAGTCATGCACACACGTACTGGTCGTGTGCGTGACATCCGTGTAGAACTGGAGCTACGTGACGCCCGTATTTATTTTTCTTCAAGACTACGAGACTGGCATTCGAATCCGCGATCTCCCGATGTTTTGTTTCAGAAGCAAGCATATTTTATTAAATCATTTGAAAAAAAGGTAAAAGAGCCGTGGAATCACAGATATATATATATATATATATATATATATATATATATATATATATATATATATATATATATATATATATATATATATATGCTGTGTATGGTGGTGTAGGATTAACGGGGCGCTCTTGCCAAAATTGGTTTGCGAAATTCCGACATAGAAACTGTTCGGTTCAAGATGTTCCGCGTACTGGTAGGCCAACAGAGATTGGTTCAGGAGATTGCTGAGAAGCTAAATGCATCCAAACCAACTGTCCATGACCGCTCAAAATATCTTGGGTACGTGAAAAGGCCTTATTTTTGGATTCCACATAAACTCATAGCAATCAATTTAACGCAACGCATCAAAATATTCAATATGCTCTTAAAACCGAACCAAAGCGCCCCAATTTTTAAGAGAACGATAATCGGTTACCAAAAAGGAATTGTATGCTGCAATGTTTAAAGTAAAAGATCATGATCCAAACGCGGTGAGCCATGTGAATGTAGGGAGCACATTACTGTAAAATATTCGAAAAACTTTTTTTTTTCCAAACACTGTAAAAAAATCCTTCGAACCTTAAAAAATATGATGCAAAATCGTTTTTTTTCCTGAAACACTTTGAAAATATCCTTTGAACCTTCAAAAATATGATGGATATTCGTTTATAGTTGAAAAACAGTTCTAAAGTGGTTTTCGAGCTATTTTTTAGGGGAGTCTCCGAGCGCTGAAAAACGCCTTCGGCAATGCCACGCCTGTAGATGCAGTTCTCGACTCTTGTAAGTCGAGGGAAAAAGTTACCGACTACAAAAAGTTTTATTTTCTACCAATAGGTGGCATTAGATTACGGGAAAAAAAAATCAGCTGTACCGGCAAAAAAACCGTTGACCACACGGTATTCGTTTTCACGTGTTTACGCAGCAATTTCTCTCTATTCATTGTTTGATTATTACTTCTTGTGTGTTTTTTCTGTATATTTTGAATGAAGGCAATAAAAAGCGTTATGCGACAAGAATACAGAGTAGAGGGAAGTCCCCCAGTGGCGGACACCTAAGGTTTTCAGACAATAAAAGAAGAAATGTAACTTTATTTATTAAATAACTACGTCAACGAAGTTTTAAATCAAAATAAATGAACGAAAACGCAACCTCTGCATAAACATACTTAGTAACTTAAATCAAACTTTTGTAAAACGTTGCGATTTGCCGAGATACTACGAGTGTCCGATGCTAGGTGCCGTCCGGCGTTACGGGACCTCCCTAAGGGGGCATCCATTAATTACGTGAGGTGATTTTGGCGATTTTTCGACCCCCCCTCTCCCCCTGGTGAGATATCGTGAGATTTTGCTCGACCCCCTCCCCCCTCCCCTAATCTCACGTGAGATTTTTCAAAATGCATACGTTCACGGAAAATAAATTGTAGTAGAAGTAACTGCGGTTGTAGTACCATTTACTCCACCATGTAAAGTAGTAGGGAGACTCTCCCTACGTGATAAAAATTACGTGATTACTAAAATTACTAAAATTACTAAAATTACTGAACTTACTAAAATTACTAAAATTACTAAAATTACTAAAATTACGAAAATTACGAAAATTACGAAAATTACGAAAATTACTAAAATTACTAAAATTACTAAAATTACTAAAATTACGTGATATTTGCCGAAGCCCCCCTCTCCCCCACGTGAGATTGGGTGAGATTTCGCTCGACCCCCTCCCCCCCCTAAACGCCTCACGTAATTAATGGATGCCCCCTAATATAAAAAATCGACAACCGAAAAACGCATGAGCGATCGAGGGAGACGAGTTTGTAAGCAGCTCTGCAAAAAATTGACATTATCGGAATATCAACATGATGTCAGTGTAGAAGAGAGTTTCGCTTACAAAATTGCATGCCTGTTTGTGTACCCAAACAAACCCTAACAATTTATTAGAACCGAAAACTTGAGACACGATTTTTCCAAAACCATGTTTTTAAAATCGGCACGTAGCAGAACTTGAACAATTTTCGTCCAATCGACTTGAAATTTTAACTACAAAAACACGAACTTGTTTTGAATCCGTCTCTATTATTTTTTCACTATTTTTTTAATTTCCCGCCGTACTTGACTGCTAAAACTAATATGATTGACGAAAATATTTCTCTCTTAGCTCCAGGATTAAAATGATGGCAGTTCTAGTGCGTGCCGCGGAGAGGGTTAGCTGAAGACCAGTAGTGCTATAGCGACTCGTCCGCCGCCATTTTGTATTCTTTTGCCAAATTTTTTTTACATACTTCAATATAAACATAGTAAAGCCTAAAAGTTCTTTTGACAATGTATTTTATTCCTGCCTTTAAAAAAAAAATCCAACGAAAAAGGTCGAAAATGGGCGGTTACAGTCCCGTTTTCCCTTAACATCGAAAACTGGCATTATTGAAAAAAAGGTTATGTTGTCAGTGCGGTGGGTTGATGAAGGAATTATGCTTTTTCAGCTTTTACTACCTAACAAGGCAATCGACTCTCCTGTATACGGTGGACAACTAAAAAAATTGAACGAGTATTCTGCGTACATTGGAGACTTTTCAAACACATTGACCATCCATTAAGATATTTGATTAAAAAATTGGCATTTATACCACGTGCAGCATAGGACAAGTCCCGAAGAACGTCATACTCCTGTTGATAATGAAAAAAATGACGAGACGGAAGGTTATAAAAAAATGGTGGACCGATACATTAATGTTTTACGGTTATTACGAAGAAAAAAATGATTGCGTTTAATAATAAACTTTTCAATTCATGAGTGCCTAAAGTGGGATACGTGATGAAACGTGGTCGACCGAATGAGTTGATGCGGCTGACGTTGCAACGCTGCGAACGATGCGCGTTCTATGAACTGCGTTTTGAAACGTCCCTTCTCACCAATTGTCTTTTATACCGCAGCTGATTTGCCATTTGATTAAATACTTGATTTGAACACGGCACGAGCTGCTAAAACTGTACTGTCAACGATTGTAATATGTATGGTTAGGGTAAGGGATTGATTGTGCTCGCCAGCGACGTTGCGACATGTATGGACCGCATGTTCAGATGATTGTGTGTGCGCACGCAAAACTTTCTAAGTGTAAGCATATGCCCCAGGCAAACAGCATAGCTGTTCGCCCCAGTTTGCATAGCAATCCCCCTGCTATGTTCGCTGCCACAAACAGGAAGACTGCTCTAAAACTTATTGTCAATTAACTTACTATGTCATTATTCAACTTTAAAATAGTAAGATATTTTACGTATGTATTTTTAATGTAGATAAATTCATTACTTTTTCATAATTATTGCTCATTCAAAAACTCCAACATCGGGTTGCCTCTGAAAGGGGCTGTCTCGAATGTTCTACCTTAATTACTCGCCCAAAAATTATTGGAAACTGTCTCGAACGTGCTACCTCACCCACCTTAAAGCCCTGATTGTACACCATTAGACTACCATCGGTTTCGGCCATTGCAAAACTTTTTGGCTGGAAAGACGTTCACATCAGACGACGAAGTCAAAACGTACCTCGAAGAATTTTTTCTCTCTAACATATTAGAGATAAACGTCTATTCTTTGTACAAGAACAAAAAATCGCTCTTTATTTCATAGTTAATAACTGAGAGGAATTTCCAGGCTAACCAATAATTTTGGCATGGACTATAGGCCTACATTCTTACAGTGAGTTACCAATTCACCATGATGTTCATAAAAAGCCTCATAGTTTCTTTCTAACATATTAGTTCTTTATAAAAGAACAAAAAATCGGTCTTTATTTCATAGTTAAAAACTGAGAGGAATTTCCGGGCTAAACAATAATTTCGGCATCGACTATAGGCTTACATTGTTACAGTGATTTACCAATTCCCCATAATGTTCCCCATAGGATCCCCATAGGGTTTAATAATGAAATCAATCAATTAATACAATTTCTTCCTCCCTGGCGAGACAGCCTACAATACCGAGGCCTAGTCGTGTGGCACAAGGAGGTACAAATTCGTACAGATATATCGGGAGATAAAATTCATTATACGGAAGAGGCGCAGCAGGAGCGTGGACGCCAGGTGGATGCAGAGTCGAAAAGGGTAAAGGATCCGATTGCTTTTAGCTAATTGGACGATGAAGGGTTTTACACCACGGAGCGCCGAGTTCATTGATGGCGCGATAGGGTTACACTCGTCGGACCCAGTCCCTCCATATGGACACGCACGGATACGCGCTGAGAGACACACATACACGTGTACAGATGATTAATGTAAACCTTATTATGCATATTCTGTCCACACAGGTGGGCTTTGAGAATATCGGAGAATGTGAGAGAATGTTGTGACTAAAGAGATTCAATTGATAGGACGAAGCGAGTAGCAACTTTCGCGGCCAACTCCACGGATACATTCCCGCAACAGTAAAATAAAATAAAAACAAACTTGATTTTACGAAAATTGTAGTTAATTAAAATAAGAAAAGGCTTAAATAAACGAATCGTTTTCATGCAACCGTGCATGTCCTTGACAATCATATCTTACGTACTATGCTGAAGAAACGCCGGTATGTCTATCAATCCACAAACAAATTCAGCATATTTCAATCCTAATCCAAGCACTCGCATCGCAAATATAAACCGTCTGTTTATTTAATATGAATGTTCAACAAAAGAACTCGAAGGAATAAACTCAGTACTGCAGTTGTCGCAGAGCAATGCAGTTTTGAACCCTAGACCGCGTGAGTTGGCAGTTTGAAATTTCACGTTTCCATCACACTTCCTGTACTTAACAAATGTTAAAAATGCAGCGAAGACACTTATAAAGTTCAAATTTTTATATTCGACGCTGAAATCTTCCGGCACAACTATCTCGTTTAGCTTTAATTGTCGGGCGCACTTACATTTTCTGGCAACACGAAAATCTTATCAACGCGAACGCTCGGCTTATGCCAGAATGCCAGTGTCTCGGAGTTCTAGGTACGTAGGACTCGAAAACTGTTAAACTGACTGGGTACAAATACACAAAATCCGTTGGTAAACAAAATCCTAAGCTTATACAGTCGGAATAGATATGAGACCTATTCAAAGACACAAGAGCAGCGCCAATTGTTTGTAGATTTTTTGGACCTATATGAACATGCCCTCAAGTTTTCGTAAAAATCCTAGTAGTTTTTTAGCAATTAAAAATTATTAAAAATAAAAAAGTCAATTTTTTAGTTATTTTTTTTGGAATGCGTTTTATCGAAAAATGGTTCCTACAAAAGTTGTGCGTCATAAAGTCCTCTATAAAATTGGTTCTATGCGAAAATGACCTAACATTGTTAGTTAAGCAGTTAATCGCAGTTGATAAAAAATTGTCTCATTTTGCTTTTTGCATCCGTTGTCGGTCATTTATCAACATATCATTTCAAAACTCGTTCATTATCTAGGGAAAACCCTCCCTAAAAGATACGTGCAAGATTCATTGATCTACGTTATACAGGAAGTCCCATTTTAATCTTACACCTGAATTTTCTCGAAAAATATTGCTCGGACGAAATATTGTGTGGAACAAAACTTCTAGGGATTGAAGGGGGACGTTTGAAAAAAATTTATTTGAGGAGCCAAAATTCAAAATGCCGGCGTTACAAAGGCTGACATGTTTTTTCAAACGGAAACATAACTTTTTTTTATTGCCAAAAAATTTGTCAGCTGAAAACTAAAAACTTTTGTTGAAAATTTTTTTTGATAAAGTTCATAGTTTTCAAGTGAGAACATAATTTTCAATTATTTCAGATGTATCCAGGATTTGTGTGTGTGTGTGTGCGTGCGTGCGTGCGTGCGTGTGCGTGCGTGCGTGTATGTGTGTGTGTGTGTGTGTGTGTGTGTGTGTGTGTGTGTGTGTGTGTGTTTTTCTACCCATCGTGATCAAAGTTCGTCAAGGATTTAAAGAAACACGTTTTTGGGCCTGAAAATGGCACAAACGCTATTAAAATGGAAAAAACTATTTTTCATCGATTTTCCTCCAAAATTTTCTCATGAAATATGGTCCAAATTTGAAAACAAAAAACAAAAAAAAATTTCAACAAAAAAATTTGATTCTTTTTTGTTCAAGTGGTCATACATTCGAAAATACAACATTGAGCGGCTTGCCATGAGACATTTAGTCTAATTGTCCCTACCACCGGCATTTGCGTTAGCCAAAGCGTAGGAGGTTGCATGGCTGAGTCTGTTGCAGACCATTCGCGTTACCCAGAATACACCACATGGAGGTTGTCTGTCTAGCATTCCTGGCCCTGAGAAGGGCCGTTTTGTGTGTGTGTGTGTGTGTGGGTGTGTGTGCGTGCGTGCGTGTGTGTGTGTGTGTGTGTGTGTGTGTGTGTGTGTGTGTGTGTGTGTGTGTGTGTGTGTGTGTGTGTGCATGTGCGTGCGTATGGAACACTCACAAAGATTAGGTCTCTGCGGTTCGTAACTACCGCAGTATTTTTTTACTCCAAACCCTTCTTGTAAGTGTACTCTGATCCCTTTCTATAAATGTTCAAATATCCCTCCATTCATTGACGGTAGACGGCATCTTTTAAGTATCCCCACAAAAAAAAATCAGGAGATGTAAGATCCGGTGACCTTGGAGGCCAATTTATAGGACCGTCGCGACCAATCCACCGTTGACCGAATGTTGCATCCAGATGATTTCGAACAACACGAGCCCAGTGAGCGGGTGCACCATCTTGCTGGAACCACATCTGTTGACGTGTTTCCAAATCCATATCTTCTAGCAAAAGGGGCAGTTTATTTTGCAAAAAATCGAGGTAACGGACAGTGTTCACACTTCCTTCGAAGAAATGGGGACCTATTATTTGCCCGTCAACAATACCACACCAAACGATTAAACTCCATCGATGCTGGTGATCGATGTGTCTCAACCAATGTGGGTTCTGATCGGACCAGTATCGGAAGTTCCAACGGTTCACTTGACCGCGGCTGTTAAATGTGGATTCGTCGGTGAACATAACGTACCGAAAAAAGTTTCTAGATCGCTCGATTTGTCTCAACGCCCACCGACAAAACGCCACCCTTCGCAACGGATCTGGATTAGGAGTGTCTTGGTGGAATTGTACCCGGTACGGGTGAAGTTTAGCACCTCTTAATACTCGGTGCACTGTGGATCTGGCAAACCCCAATCGTTCCGGGATCGCTCGAACACTCAAATGAGGATCAATTGCTATCATGGCTAAAATAGCCATGTTTCGAGCCTCATGCAAGTCACCAAAATCGTTGACGTTTTGGTAACGTCGACGGTGGCGGATCATCCGACCTGCTCTGGCTCGCCGTTCGATGGTTCGGATTGTATGCCGTGATGGGTGACGACGATGAGGATATTCGCGTCGATACAAATTTTCGGCGCGTAAGTAATTTCCCCGACATCTCCCTAAAATGAGGAGCATATCAACAGTTTCGTTGCGTCTGAAATCCGCCATTGTTGCTCAATCTCAGAATTTTTCTCTGATTTAAGAACGGTTGAATTTCAAAAAATGTTGATTTTCCTTCTACGTAATGTCTCAAAAGTACAAAAGTGCGTAAGAGAACTCCGCAAAGTCAGACTATGTCAGTAGCACCAATAATGTTTTCTTCAATTTCGCTTACCTTTCAGATCTTGATATTAAAAAACGTAATCGCGAGAAGAGTTCGGGCATGTTTAAACATGAATGGAGGGATATTTGAACATCTCTAGAAAGGGATCACAATACACTTACAAGGAGGGCTTGGAGTAAAAAAATACTACGGTAGTTACGAACCGCAGAGACCTAATCCTTGTGAGTGTTCCACACGCACGTACATGCACACACACACACACACTCAGACACACACAAATCCTGGATACATCTGAAATAATTGAAAATGATGTTCTCACTTGAAAACTATGAACTTTATCAAAAAAAATTTTCAACAAAAGTTTTTAGTTTTCAGCTGACAAATTTTTTGGCAATGAAAAAAAATGATGTTTCCGTTTGAAAAAAACATGTCAGCCTTTGTAACGCCGCCATTTTGAATTTTGGCTCCTCAAATAATTTTTTTTCAAACGTCCCCCTTCAATCCCTAGAAGTTTTGTTCCACACAATAGTTCGTCCGAGCAATATTTTTCGAGAAAATTCAGGTGTAAGATTAAAATGGGACACCCTGTACAGTGAGGCAACAATCTCCGATCTACGAGAATCCAGAGTTTTCAAATTCCCATCTTAGAGGCAGGCTCACAGAGTAGAACAAAATGCAGGAGTTTCGTTTCATCATGTACATTCTTGATAAAAAAATTAACATTTTCGTTACAAAAACACAGTTTTTCGACGCTTAAATTTTTTTAATTATAAACAAATTGAACTAACTCCCTAAATGATGTGAATATTTGAAATATTCTTCAAGATTATGATGCGTTTTTGTAAGACGGGCAATTAAAAAAGTCGCAATATCTTGATTACAACCCAAGATATCGATGTTTATACGTTTTTGCAATTTACCATTGTTTTATTCAAGATTTTTGCAAAATTCAAATTTCTAATCCTTTTCTACACTCTTAAGCATGAGATTCAATATAATACCAACCCTTTAGAGCGTTCGACCCATTGCGGGTAATCATTTATTCCGATCGCGCACGCGCGGGTCACCGAGCAGCGTTGGCCGCTCGGCCGGGCGGGGCGGTGGGGATACCGCGTCCCGCCCCGCAGTGGCTTCGAGTGGCTCAGTTAACAATTTCAATAACTACCTTGAAAATGGTCGTAGTGTTTTTCTAATTCTGCGTATTTTTATATAATTTATTACTCGCAACGAGTGTCAGTGAAGTTAGCAGAGCATTTGCCAGCATATCAAAATTGAGTGAGAGTTCTCTTGGCATGCAGTTGAGTTCTATGAGAACTATTTTAAAATATATCAAACAATACCTAAACTATAATATCCCACACAAAAAGCACCTAGAACTCTCGCCTATCCATCAGCAGAGCACCCTTGTATAGTTGAAATACTGGTAAACAGTTTCAATAATTATTTCAAAATAGCTGGAAGCCAGAACTATTCTCAGATACATCGAACAATACCAAAACAATAATATCCCACACAAAAAGTAGCTGGAACTCATGCCTATCCCTCAGCAGAGCACACTTGTATAGTTGAGATATTAATAAACATTTTTAACAATTATTTGAAAATAGCTGGAAGACAGAACTATTCCTAAATACATCAAACAATGCCTAATCTATAATATCTTACACTTAAAGCACCTGGAACTAACGTCTATCCATCAGCAGAGCACCCTTGTATAGTTGAGATATTAATAAACAATTTTATCAATTATTTCAAATAGCTGGAAGCCAGAACTATTCTCAAATCTATCAAACAATATCAACACGAAAATATCTCACACAAATAGCACCCAGAACTCACGCCTATCCATCAGCATATTTCTATAGGAAGATACACAAAAAAAAATTCCGTCACTTTTTTTGGTAAAATCACCAGAACTATTGCTAAAATTTATCAGGAACTATAGAACTCATCCGCATGTACAAAGAACTCCCGGTGATTTATGGTTTTCTGCAAAATGATCTGCTACGGGAAGTTAGCAGAGCATTTTTTCAATCATCTTTTTTGGATAAAATCACCAGAACTATTGCTGAAAACCATCAAGAACTACAGAACTCAACTGCATGCTAAGAGACCTCTCACTCAATTTTGATCTGCTGGCAAATGCTCTGCTATCTTCACTGACACTCGCAACGAGACGAACGTTCTAAAGGGTTGGTATTATATTAAACCTCATGCCCAAAAGTGTAGAGAAGGCTCATGAAATTGCACTTCGTAAAATCTTGATTACAACAATGATAAATTGCAAATAAGTATGAACATCGATATCTCGCGTTATAATCAACATATTGCGCCTTTTTTTAAATTGCTCGTCTTACACATCAGAATCTTGCAGAATATTTTATATTATATATATATATATATTATATATAATCTATGAAAAACAACGAAATAAATTAAATATGAGTGATATTGTACTCAAGGTCTTCTTATTTTTATAAGGGGTAAGGCCACAGTAGAATTGTCAAAAAATCGTTTTTTTCCCGCTAAGACGGTGTTTTATCATCATAAGAATAAGTTACTATTCGATTCATAGGAAGAACATTTTTTTCACCGACTTTGAGCGTATAACGTAAGCCCACGTCTGGCACGGCCATAGAGTACCTATGACTTTAAACGCGTTTTTCTTGAAACAGCTTTTTCCAATTGGCGTGACAAATAACTTCAACAATTTTCACTCGATTTACTTCAAATTTAAAAGTTATGTTCCTAATTGCATTTCGCAGAGAAGTAGGTACGGAATTTCAGACTAATCGAAAACTTTTCATTTTATAAGCAGTTTTATACGAAATTTTTTACTTGAAATTCATTCATTCATTCAAATTAAGTTCAAATACCTACAACTTTCGAATATCACAATATTTTTCATATTCCGTACGTACTTCTCTAGGTACTCTAATGTATATTGACGAGAATTTTCGTTTTTTGTTCTAGGTAAAAAATTGTGGATGCCAAACGTCACGCCGCGGAGCACCTAAAAAAAAGATAACAAAAGAAAATATTAGTAGTCGGTCACTTTGTATATCGAAAAAAATATATATTTTTTTCTGACAGCTTGATATTCATAGTAAATTGATGTGTAATTAATTCTATGAGTGAATCACTTTTTCATACGAAACAAAATTGTTAAATTCGCACAAGATTTTATACCCGTTACTGTGGCCTAACCCCTTAAGTACTACATACCTTTTGGAATACCCCCTCCCCCCCCCCCCCCAAGAATCCAAAACTTGACTGTTTATTAGAAATTAAGACATACAAAGACCGCTAAAGAAGTTTCACTTGTATCACGTGTACTGAGATATACGCGCTGGTTTTTTCTGCTCCTTTTTTATGTATGGGACCCGCATGAAAAATAATTTAATTGAAATTCTAATTCATTATTTGGTTTTGCGTCAATATTCTACTAAAAATATCCAAATTTCAGGTCTGTAACTTATTCCGTTTACGAGCGAGAGACCCGTGACATACGGACGGACAGACAGCCGAGTGACATTAAGACCGGAGCCTGAATTAGAAGGTCAAAAAAGCGTTTTTCAGGATCTTTTTTGGAAGGGAAAAGAACAAGTGAGCCTAGTAAACATTGAGGTATCTTTTCATGTATATTTGAAACGTAAAAAAAAAGTTTCATAATGACACAATAAATAACTGCAGATTTATCAGCCTATTCCATGTACGTTTTGCCACTGCAGTCCCCATTCGGCGGGAAAGATGCAGCTCGTAATTCTTGACTAAAACAAGAGAACAAAACAAATGTTCAATTGTCATATATTTTTCTTCCTGGTGAATTAAGAAAACGCTGAAAAAACCGTGAAATTATAACTTTTTTTAGGTTTGAAAAAAAATGTAATGTTGAAAAAACTTTAACGTGCTATAAAAAGTATTTAAAAAGACTTTTTTAGTTCACTCAGAAGAGATTTTCATACTGAAAAAATAAACTTTGGTTTGATTCAATAGGTCGTTTAGTTTTTTTTTGCTATCACGTCCGACAATTTGAAAAAATCGTCAAAATAAAAACTGGAGAAAACACGCTTCAAAGTTTTCAGTAGGAGGAAATATCTATTTTTGCTTTCTTACACTAATAGTCTACTAATCAGCTATTCCTGGTCCATAGAGAACTTGGATACAGAATTTCTACTCGGGTCCTTCTGCTTCCCGAGTAGAAATTTCTTAGGGTTAGCCGATCGGGCCGGAAGTATTTAGGCGCTAGATCAGGCTATACTAAAATGGCCCTACTAAGGCCGTCCCTGATAAGATCCTACTAAGGCTTTCCCCGATAGGGCCCTACCAAGGCTTGCCCTGATAGGCCCTACTAAGGCTTCCTATGACACGGCCTTACTAAGGCTTTCCCCGATAGGGCCCGACGAAGGCTTGTCCCGATCGGCCATACTATGGCTTTCCCTGATGAGGCCAAAAATAGGCTTGCCCTATAACTGCCGCAGCAGTCGATAGATGCACATAACCTCTCATTTTCCACATGGAAACTTCGATTTTATAGCATCGTAGTTCCGGAGTTTCGATGCATTCCTGTATTCTATTTGAAAAAAGGTGCTATGGACTGTCACGACAAAAAACGTTATGCAACTCGGATGCGTGTTAGAAGATTTCGGATTTCGGAAGCTTTGTAAGGCGGAGAGAAAGAGAGAGAGAGAGAGAGAGAGAGAGAGAGAGAGAGAGAGAGGAGTTTTTCTCGAATCATCCTCGTGGAGCAATGTTCCTATACTCTGGCGAGCAAAGATAATCCACCAGTGGAAAATGACTTATGAGCGTCGAGTTCACAACGGAAGCATCTCTTAACTCAGTTTAATCAGATCCCGTTACTTGAGAGCCAATTGTCGTTACTCTCGTTCTCTGCCCCCTCCCCCCCCATTCCACACCTTGCTCCCATCGTCTATTACCCAGCTGTTCTTCTGGTTGAGTAATACCAAAAGAGCCTTTCGGTTTTTTCTTTCTCTATGTATCCTTTCTCTGGACCTCTCTCAGTCTATTCGGCTAGCACGGCCCTACACACGCTTTCTTTCCGCCCAGTTGCGCTAAAGAGATCAGATCACGTTCTGAAATATGCAGATGCCCATTGAGCAGATGGAGGCTTTTATTCCACGCAGAAACGCCATCACCGTGCACCTTGCACATCCTAGTTCTCCCTCATTCGTTTTTTGAACGACGAGAGTTCCGATCCTTTTCCCATCTATCATGGCCTATAGCTAAGCTCCAGCTTCGTTGGAGAACGATCATGAACGCTTTGTGTGTACTGGCTGAAGGCTCCGGACATTAGATCACACAGCAGCACTCTCTACATCCTGACCTCACTGGCTCTCCTCTCTTAGCAACCGTGCTTCTTTATCTTGAGGATGAAGGACATCTCGATGAATGATTTCTGGGATCCCCAAGGCTGCCTTGGTTTATTGTTCGATTCCGAGCCAATCTTAAGGTGATAAAACTGGCCTATTTGTGTTGTCCCAGCTTCAACTTTGTAGATTTACCGGACAATTCGATGTGGCACGCATCGTCACTGGATGGCTACAGTCCTAGAACGAGAAAACGAAGGCAAAGCCGATCATACTCGATGGATTTTCACTCTCAAATTTATCGTCGGAATCACGGAGTTCTTTGATGTCAATCGACCACCGACCTCTGGAGATTATGTTTGATTGTATTCCGAATTTAATCTCTTGGTAATTAGGGGACAGACTGTCGACCTAGTGTAAGCGAGCTCATGCTACGAAAAGGGTATACCAATTTTGGGAACTGTCGTTCTAGCAGCTTCGGCTACCCGTTCAGACTCCGCTATTATTTTGTGTATTGGAAATCTGCTCAAAAGGGCAGCAGCTGCTTTTTTAAAGAAGCTGAAGGTCTGCGTCCAGATAAAAGAGTCAGTGAGGTTCCTTGTTCGGTCTGGAAAAGTTTATCAAGCGCGGAACGAGAAGCAAGAGTTCCTTGTTCCTCGAGGAAGGGCTGTATCAGAGTCTCTTTGCGCGATCGCGATTCTTGGCCTGCGATGCATTCTTCCTAATCCTAATATTTTCTCGTATGATCGTAACAGTCTTGCCAGATCAAGGGATTTCACTCAAAATTTAGAGTCATTTTTACTAGATCAAGGGAGAGAGAAATAGATTTACAGGATTTGAAAATCCCATTCAAAACACCAATAAAAACCGATAAACTTATGAAAGATCAAATTTATTGATGCCATGCATGTGGGTCTAGAGTTTGCAACGTAACGAAATCTGTTTTCAATTAAAAAATGTTTCGTAATTCCGTGCACATTTAGGCTCCAGTCACCCATAAGAGATCCAACTAACCAGCTCGAAGTTAGTAGTTTACCAGCGTGAAGTTAGTAGAAAGTGGCAACAGTGAATGTAGAATAATGTAGGATTTTTTTAAATTTACGATTGTTTTTGCAGGTTTACTTGATGATTTTTTGGAGTATTGCTTAGTGGGCATTTTTTTGCTTTGCGCTTGTTAAGTTTAATTTCACTGTGACGTTCTAGCAGTCAATAATCTTACCCGTGATTTGCCTGTTGCTTCGAGTATTGAAGCCATTGTGTGTCAACAACGAGGAGAGATCGCCCTGGAGGGTCGCTATGTAGGGTGGCGGCGAAGGGGGCGGGGCATTTGTTCACTGACCTAGGGGAGTACGGTGCCAAAAAGGGGGAAAAAGGGATGCATGCAAGTTCGATTCTACGATAATACACGTAGCTAGACTGCGAGCCGCAACGTTGAAGATATGGATAAGGTATGCGTCGGGTGGTATTGATTCGGCCCTTACCTTCAAGGGTTTTTTCTCTCCTTTTCGTTCCATCGTCGCCTGACGACTTCACGAGAACTTTTAAAACTCATCGTAAATTCCCGCCGAGTGGCTCCGACCCATCTCCGTCCATCCAGAGAGCAAAGGTCCCTCACTCTCTTTTGAGGGGCGGGGGATCCTTATTTGTTTACTCATATTCGTAAGGCTCATGCTTAGAGGATAAGAGAACGTGTAGAGAGGTGGCCTATTATCAATTTAATGTAACACTAAGTAATGGAAAGGCTAAGCTATCTTTTATTGATTCGGTCATGAGTAATGGAAGCGTATTATTCGGTATTCCGATAATGCTTAGTGGCATCGCAAGCCATTACACATTGTTCCGGTGTACTAAGCAATCGAAAGCCCAAGCACTGTCCGTTAATGTTGCAATTAGTACTCGGAAAAAACTATTGGCCTTTTTTCGATAATAAGTAATAAGAACTTAAATGATTATCCGCTACTTCAGTGATCAAAAAGTAACTCAAGCCATGGGCCATTACTTCGATAACGAGTAGTGTGAACAGAATCCATCATCGATGACTTTGGCCATCAATAATAAAAAAGGAAATCCACTGCCGATTACTTCTGTATCGAGTAATGGAATCTATTAGTTATCACTTCGATCATGGTTATTAGAACAAATCCAAACACACCATCACTTATCGCATCGATAATGAGGAATGGAAGCGGAAGCAATGGGTAATGAGTATTTTTGTGCCCCATTACTGCAATGGATAATGGGTTTGCTGAAGTTACATTACTCATAAAGAAACCGTTTCCGATGTCCCCCTTCGATTTCGTTCAATTTTTGATATGTTATTTCTCATCGAAATCTAAGAGACACGTATTTTTTCTTCTCGGCGGAAAAACGTTTTTAAGGGGTGAAAACTACCCTTGAAGTTGGACACTTTCAGAGTGACTTTTGCAGTTTCGCATATTTCCAGTCAAGATATTAGATTGAAACCAATTGGAGGATAATGCTCATGACGAATAATTACTGAATTTAAAAAAATATATATGGGTTGGAAGTCGAAAAATTTGTACAACTTTAAAACTTTTCGTTATATTTTAACAACCAATTGAAATTTGAGAAAGCTAAAAAAGTTGACGATACCATTTTTTGCGTTTCACCAAAAACCCCGTTTGAGGGGTAGCCTACGCCTGTATGACACCATTTCAAGCGTGCCCCTCCGATTCCGTTCAATTTTTTTTTAATCATTGAGATCAATTGGTATACTGCTTATGGCGGATCATGAAACTTTGATTTTTTCATGACAACGGGATGAGCTGTTAGAGATGTATAGAGGTTGAAAGTTGCAAACCTTTTATAAAACATAAAAGTCTTATTTGTATTTCAACAAAACTCTTTGTATTTGGCAGAGCTAGAAGACGTAGGAAATACTTGCTTTTTCGCAAAATCATCGTTCCACGTATGAATTACCTCTATTTGATACCATTTCCGGTGTCCCTGGCCGATTTTGTTTCTTTTGAGAGATGTTGTTTTTCATCGAAATTTAAATCGCGCTAGTTTTTTTATCTTTTGGAGAATAATGTAAAACCGACGTCTCTCAGTTTCGACGGCACGCATTATTAGAGATCGATGGAGGTTACGAGTTAAAAAATTGTATCACATCAAAACTGTTCGTTATATTTCTCTGAAAGTATTTGCATTCGAACATACTACAAAGCATACAGCGTTTTGCGTTCTTTCGAAAACCTTTTTTTAACTGGTGAAAAACGTCTTCATGTCTGCAACCGAATTGCCATTTGAATCATATTATATTCTTTAAATCTACCTTCCTATTCGTTACGAAGCTTTTTTCGTGTGACAATTGACTATCTTATTAATCGTTTCAAGAACATTGGGTTTCATTTCTTACAAAAACCATCCCCTCCGTTTTCTGAGTCTCTTTCGGTGGAATTTCTCATACGCTCGTAAGTTTTTGCAGTTTTTCATTTTCATGATTTTTTATGGTGCTCGAACCAATTCACGCACGAAAGCTATGCATATTTGATCGCTTATTCTAACGCCTACTTGATTACCATTATAGTTAATCAAATACAAAATTGCAGATATTTGAAATCGTAATGAAAACAAGCCCTTGTAATTTTTTTTATACAATTCTGGCATTAAGAGTGAGTAAATATATTACTCATTAAAAGTACTGCAAGAATGGCAAACATGGAAAAATGATTCAAACACAATGACTTCTTACACCAAGAACAGGGAATAACCGCAACATTTGTTCACTGGGATTTTAAATTATTCTCCATAAAATAAAAAAAATTGGCGTGATTTAAATTCCGATGAAGAACAATATCTCTCAAATGGAACAAAATCGAATGGGGACACCGTAAATGGTATCATCTAGAATACTTTTATGTTATAAGAATGTTTCAACTTTTAATCCCTATACATTTCTGACAGTTAACCCCATTTTAATTTCTCTTAAATCCAATGACCATTATTTGCCAAAAGCATTATCCTCCATTTGGTTACAATTAATTATCTCGATTAGAAATATGCTGCAAACTAAACTGCAAAAATCATATTAGAGGTGTCCGACTTTGAGGGTGAATGTCACCTAATGAAACCATTTTTGCGCCGTTAAAAAAATTACGTGTTTTCTAGATTTCGATGAAGGATAACATATCAAAAGTTGAACGAAATCTGAGGACACCGGAAATGGTATCATACAGAGGTAGTTCACCCCTCAAACGGCGTTTTTCGTGAAACGCAGAAACACGTATTTTCCACTTTTTGAAAGCTCTCTAAGATTCAATTGGTTTTGTTCAAATATAACGAAAAGTTACAAAGTTATACATATTTTTCGACTTCCAACCCCTATATATTTCTACCGATTCGCCCCCGTGCAATTGAAAAAAGTCCATTTCTCATTATTCACCATAAGGATTATCCAATTAATTTTTATCTAATATCGTGACTGGAAATATGCGAAACTGCGACAGTCACTCTAAGGGTGTCCAACTTCAAGGGTAATGTTCACCTCTTGAAAACATTAGATTTCTCTTACATTTCGATGAAAAATAATATATCGAAAATTGAACAAAATCGGAGGGAGGCACCGGAAACGGTTTCCTTGGCAGTAGCCCAGTAATGTTCAATAGTTTTACTTGCGTTACTCATCAGGACAATAAATAATAGGGTAATAATTTAGTGTCCTCACCAATGTATAGTAGTAGTGGATAGTTGCAATGAACCGCAGAAATGGATAAGATTAATGAAAGTAATAAATAGTTAATTCAGCTTTCACTCTTCCATTGATATCCATGTCTTCTTTCGATTATCCAGTACTAGAGAAATTTACAATCCAGTTTCTCCACATTTTTCGCAACATCATCTTCACCCTATCCACGATGGCTGAACCATTCGATTTTTTTGTGGTCGCTCTCGCTACCAAGGCACGCAAGGGAAAATCCATTTTCGATTTCATCTCGTTAGGCTACATGGAACGATTTGCGAGCAAAACCTCACACCGCACGGTAGTTTTATACACACCCAACCACTCATAGGGGTGTGTGCAAAGTTCTGCAGGTACGGAAGTGGACCGAAGACCGAACATAGAACGGAAGATTGATAAGGAACCTCAACAAACAGCAACGGAGACACTCGCTGCTCTCTCTATGACTATTATCGTTACTGTTCATTTTATTGTATTTCATCCGCACGTTCGTCCGGGCTGGATTTATCGACGGGACAAAAGTGGGGCGAGCAGAGAAGCGAATACAATGATCCGAGAATTGAAGAGATTTAGTTATCCATCAGAGCGGGTAAATTTGTCGGGTAATGAATTAGGCGGCGACGTGTATACGTGCCAATATTGTGTTGTCAAGATTGCCAGAGATGGAACAACAATTTGGGCCAACGTGGAGAACACACGTGTGTAGATAGGAGTTGCACTCGTGTTTGGCATATTAGTGAGGATGGGTTTCCTCTAGGAAACGTGTTTGGCACTATGGCGGTCGTTGTCGCCCGATGACTCGGCATTTCGACCCTCCTTATCCCACTTCACCTCGAGTAACCCCTCTCGCACAAGAATGTGTACGAGTGTGCATAACTAACAATTCGCTTTATTAATGCGGAGCCTCACAAGTTTATTTAAGGTTAGCCGTTCCCACAATTGTCAAATCGATCTGCACCAACTTTTAGGTTCAAGAAAAAATACATAGTTTGGACGATTTTTCCTGAAGAATGTGTTGTAAAATGATTTAAACCTCTTTATTATTACATATTTTCAGGCAACTTTCGGCAGGTGTGCCTTGTATAAGAGATATTTTCGTTATACTTGACTATCGTCGGCAGAAGTATCGCGTAGCGAGATATTCCAACAATTACACGTCTAAGTAGGTTAGATTAGAAAATTAAGCTCGATACGTACATTATCGACCGACGATTTTCGGTGAAAGAACGGGCTGAATATGCCACGCGCGGCACTGCAGGGTTGAGTTTTTTGTTTTCATCGGATGAGTTCGTGGCGAGCTCTTAATTATTTACGTCGTTCCATTGGTATTGTTACGCAAAACCGCTAGCAGTACGTGTAGTGGGAGAGCGGGCGACTGAAAATACCTATGCAAATGTTGAAAAACCGATTTTCATGAGTCATTCATTAATTTTCGGCAGCTTTGGATTCATCCATGACATCACGGAGCGTTGTCATCACTTATCACCATTTATCCATGATATCACGTCCTCACCCATTCACTCACTCAGCCCCTCTCCACCCACTCACTCACTCACGGCGAGAGGTGTGCCAGCCTCAGAGTTTTACATATACATTTATATATAGAGTGTCCCATTTCCATTGAAACTTCACAAATTTTAATGAAATAACTTTCAAGTTGACAAGTATGTATATGCCATACTTTCGACACCATATAGTATAATAGTACCTGCATTAGAAATATGCGGTATATAAATAAGTCGAAATATTAGGTATAAAAATCAGTTTTCGGCCTGAGAACAAAAACAGCTGTATTGAATATATGAAAGAAAAAAAAATTCCCTCCGGATCTGATGTCATATAATATTAACCTAAAATAAATGCGTTTCAATATTAGATTGTATCGCGATACAGAAAAAGTAAATCTTGGGTTAACCCGGGTGAACCATCCAAATCAACCGCTAAACCCAATATTCACGAAAAAAAACTCCTGTGCGTATAGTGGGATTTCGAGGGTGGTTTGTCCTTCGAGCCGCTCTAACCTGGTGTGACCATCACGGCTGAGCGCTATAAACACCAACTGCAACGTTTAAGAGACGAAATTAAGCGCAAGCGGCGTTACGAAGCAAAGAACCTAAGTCGATCATATTGCTACATGCCAGACCACACACAGCAAAAAAAGACCAGATAGGCTTTAGATTCGGTGGGCTTAGAAGTTTAGCCACACTCGGCATTTTCACCAGACTTGGTTCCATCGGATTTTCACTTGTTCCGATCGGTGCAACATCATTTGACTATTAGTCGCTGTAAAACGTTCGATAAAGTAAAAAATCATATTACCGACTTTATCGATCCAAAATTACCATCGTTTTACCGCCAAGGAAACGAAGATTTCTTTCCCGAATAAAATGTATCGTGATTTTAATTAAATAAATCATCATTTCCATAAAAAAGGCCGATTACTATTTGTATACCTAATATAAACGAAAGCAGAACGACTATGCTCGGCACATTAATGGCGCGGAACGAAAAACAAAAAAGGGCCGTGGTGTACTTGCCTCGAAAGCGATGCCTGTCCAGGGGCTGGCAAACGTGAGCTCAAAAATTGCCAGCGCGGAAAGCTCTGCCTATTTTTCTTTCCTTTAGCAGTTTTGTTGCAGACTAAAGCCAGCACTTCATTATAATAATCATTCAGAGCAATCCAAACAAAAGCAAATAAAGACGGACGATCGCATTCGAACTCACAAAACCCAATGAGCCCTCAAAAACTCAAACAACCCTTGAAAGAGTTGGAGTATTTTAAGGTTGCAAACCTCAACATTTTTTAAACCAACTGAAACAAGCACTTTTAACAAATGACTGTGTCTTTAAACACATTCCGATTTTTCCTGATGCCCGAGTAAAAAAAGAGAATTTTGTATTTTATCTCTGGAAGTTTATCGGTTTAAATATGTTTACCTATCTTACGCATGTGTTCGCAGCATGTGGGACAGCACCGGATTGGCAATGAATGAGATTACACTGCGCGTTTGCGCGCCCACCACGTCAAAACGTGTTTTCGATCTCTATATACATGAGAAATGGGGTGAAAAGGGAGACGAGAGGGACTGAATATACTTCCCCCGAATCCAAAATAAAACATTTTACTCGCGGTCATATGCATACATACGGGGTTTTTCGTTCAGGCGTGATCGGAAACCGGACAGCGGGATCGTCGGATTATATATATACGTTTAGAATTAATGTAGGGCGCGTAAACGCACACGCACACATACACAGAAAGACAAACACAGGTTATACTGAAGCTTTACCATGGTAGACTATCTTTCTATTAATGCAACAGTGATTCTTAAGAGTGCGTAGGGGCAATTCGAGATTTAAAACAATTATTTTTTTGCAGAGTATTGTGGATGCATAGTTCAGAAAAAAATCGTGCCAATTAGAAACTTTCGCATTGCATCTCTATCATTTTACTCCGCTTACCGAATTGTCCGCAAGGAAGACGTCAAGGAAAAAATTTGCTTGCTTATAGGGAAACTCAGCGAGCCAAGGTACCTCAAACAATGCGCTTATCTTCCAACCCGAATAAACCCAAATAAACCGCAACAAATATGACGAGAGAACAAAGCGGTAGTTTCTAGTTTGCCCAATTTTTCCGGGGTCTCTCTTTTTTTAAAATCATTCTAGCAGCAACTAAAGATTAAGATTCGCACTGGCACGAATTTCATTCCTCTGCGACAGTGCCACTTTGTGTATGCGTATTAACAAAATGATTGACCTTAGTCCCCAGCCAATCGTTCGAACATTGACGAGCAGAAATGGAGGAAACCTTATCGGAAGTAATCTCGCATTGAAGGTCCCGTAGCGTTGCAAAGCTCTCCGCGGGATACACAACATATTATATATCGTCTGCAGTGTTATGGCTACGAATTTGTAATTGCCAGGGTGTTAGCTACTTCTCCAGCATCGCGCGGTACACGTGAAACGAGTAATACCTTAGTGGAATGGGAAAAGGGCTTAAAAAAAGGTTCTCGTACGCAAATGCTCCCACCACATGGATATCTGAGTTGCATGCAACCTCCGCATAGGAATGTATACCTACGTAGGACGTAGGCTCTATAAACGTTTGCATACCTATGGAACGTGCAGTCTCCAATACACATGCATGCTCACATGGTACGCAGCCTTCATGCAACAGCTATGCTAACATGCGACGTACTTATGTAGTAAGAATCCTTACCTGTGTAGTATGCATCTCTATATACTCATTCTTAGCTACGTAGTATGCACTCTTACCTATGTAGCATGCAGTTTCCATGTACAAATGTAGGCTTGTGGAGTATGCAGCATCCACGTATATATGCACTGTAGTAAGCAGCCTCCATATGCAGCTTCCATATACTCATTCTTACTTATGAAGTATGTAGCTTTTATATGCTCGTTCTTACCTACTGCCCACTTACCTACGCCTGTGGAGTATGTACTATCCGTGTATATATAGGGTGTAGTAAAAAGAAATCCATTATTTTTGCATGAAATTGAAGGCAAAAATAATGGATTTCTTTTTACTACACCTAATATTTGCATGTCTATGTAGGATGCACACTATATGTATTAGGTTGTTAAGAAAGTCTTGTCATATAAACGACACCCTTTCTAAATAAACGTAACATTTTATTAAGTAAAAATTGATTCATAATATAGTCTTTCTATTCATCTCAACCAACACTCAAAAAAATTTGAATGCCAGCCGTCCAGAAACCCTTAGGTCTTGAACTGAAAAACTCTTTAAGGGTATTTTGAAGATTAGGTTTGGCTATCGAATTGTTTATCACGTAAATATTTTTTTTAAGTCCGAAATAAATGATAATCTGACGGGGCTGAGTCCGGTGAGTGTGGTGGATGTGATAGTACTTTCCATTCGAATTCTAAAATAGTTTTTAGAACGATGTCGTACAGCAGACAAACTTGTCGACGTTTACGACTTTTTTGTTTAATAATTTCAGACAGCTTCTGTAATTATGTAGAGTAGATCTCGGTTTATTGTGGTGTTAGGCGGAAGAAGCTCATAATACAACAGGCCCTCGAAATTTCACCAACGGCAAAGTAAAACTTTTCACTCTTCATGGGATGGTTTGGGAGTTGGTTCTGGTTTTTCCCCTTGAGATAACTATTGGCGCTTTCGTGCACGGTTGACGTATAACACCCAGGTTTCGTCTCCAGTGATTATTTCCTTGAGCAAATCTTTTCTGTGCGAACGAAGTGGCAATGAAATGCAATTGATGATATTACTTTTCTGTATCCAAGCTCTTTCAAACATTCGAGGATCATGGGGTGACTACAGCTAAGTTTGTTTGCTACTTCCCATAATGGTGCATTCGGTTTCATTCGTATAAGAGATCACAATGCTTCGTCGTCAACAACGGTTTTCCTGCCGGTCCTAGGTTTTTCTTCAAAGGATATATCGCCAGAACGGAAACGTTCAAGCCAACGGGATACTGTTCAATGATGAACTACGTTACTGTTAAACACAGTCCTACGTCCTACGTTACTGTTAAACACAGCTTCAACAGCAGATCTTGCAGAACGTTTTTGTAGAAATCCGTAATAGACAACCACTCCAAGTAATCTTTGATCCATATGAACTAATACTGCCTGATCACAATGAACGAGCGTCTTATATGCCCTTTGACATGGAAGTTCCTAGAACATTCTAATAGTTTCTACTCTCGAATGTTTTTGCACTGCTTTGCTAGGAAACATATTTAACCGAGCACTTTAGTGTCGCAAGACTTTCTTTCCAATCCAATATATATGCAAGCCTTACATAGTATGCAACCTTCATGCACACCTATGTTAACATGCAGCTTACAGTATCCATATGCGTATCCATGTAACACGCAGCTTGCATATACTCATCCTTACTTATAAAGTATGTAGCTTTGATATACTGATTTTTACCTATTATGTATGTAGCCTCTAAATCCACATGTGCGAATACAGAACATGCAAGTACATGTCCATATGCATACCTATGTAGGTTGTCTTCCCCCTACATATACACATGTGTCTCTAGGGTAAGCTGGTATAACAGTACACGGGCGATAAGGATATGCAGTTACGCTACTGCCGAATCGGTTTGCTAATTGAAGCTAACTTCTGTTGTGTTTAGACCGCCTCACGGGGTAAGGGTTGCTGACAAAAAAAATCCAAAGTGAAATAAAACGAAGAGGCTAGGTAAGTTTGAAATTTTGGTTGCAATTTCTTATTTATTTCCGACTTTTTCAAAGTATTACAAGAGCGAAACACAATGTACTTTCTTCAAAAACAACTATTAATTTCGTATGCCGGTTTACTGAGGTGATTGTTAAAATGAAAGTAATTTCGCATCTCATCAATAAATGGCACTAACAGTCATGTTTGTTTAACATATGCAGGTGGTGTAAGAGTACGCAGTACTTAGGTGTGTAGGAATACACGCGTACTCTTATACGACTGTTATTAATTTTTTTTTACAAGTATACAAAGTATACAAAAAGTATATATTTATATATATAGTACTTAATATATTGTCACGTGGCGATTTTCCGGGTTTCCCGGAAAACCCGTGATAGCGTCCCTCCCGCTCGACGCTCACCCCGAACGCGGACCCATAAAGGATTATGGCGAATTTTATTATTAATTATTTATATTTCTTGTTATTTTTTCCATCACTTGCGAGGCACATACACACCCACACACATTAGGGATTCGGAGGAAGGGCCGTCATGAGGATCGGTTGGCACAATTGCTGGTCCTTGGTGCGGAACGTGACCGATCGTGAGCCAGCCATGGGTTTTGAGCCATAGATCCGACGCATCATGGCGGACACCATGCCACCAACCGGCGAGAGACAGACTCTCATGTTCTCCGCAAAGTTCCCTAAAGGAAATCGCTGTGGCGGCGCGTGGTTTCTGGAACTTGGGACTGAAAACATCATTTATTGAAGGCCAAAAATCCACGTCTCGACCCGGAAGAATTTATCTTCCTGAAAAGCATCGGTAATTGCCGCCTCGACGTCGATCGTTCGGCTTTCGACCTTCACCGAACGATCCATCGATCGAACACCATCCGTCGTCAGCGAGAATTCCGTTACGTATCCCCTCCGCGCACACACACACACACACACACACACACACACACACGCACGCACGCACGCACGCACGCACGCACACACACGCACACGCACACGCACACGCACATGCACACGCACACACGCACGCACGCACACACTCACACATGCGAACACACACACACATACGCACGCATGCACGCGCACACACACACACACTCACACACACACACACACACACACACACACACACACACACACACACACACACACACACACACACACGTACACATACGAACACACAGGCGGGTGGGAACGCGCCCCACCCGAAAGAAAATTCGGGAAAAATTAAGAGAAGGGGGAAAGAGCCGACGTTCCGCTCGCAATTAGAGGAAATGACAAGGGCTTCGCCGTTGAGTATCGAGCAGGACGGACAGCATTCGGAGGACCTTTTCGCGTTTAAATTAGTGCCGGTGAGTTTCGGCCAATTCGCGTTATAATGTCGCGAACTGGTGCCCTCGGCTAGTCACAACGTCCGTCGACGTAAACCCAATGATTCGGGCCTGGCGGCGGTCTCCGCTTCACGGAGGTTGTGTTCGTTTTCCCTCCCCGTTTTCGGTTTTCTTTTAATTTTCTTTTTGTTTTCATCGTGAGTCGCGCGGTCCGGGGTCACGGCGGAGTGCGCGCGCGTTTGGTATTTCCGCGGGGAAAATTAAAGCTGAATGCGTCAGTGTGGGTGTGAGTGCAGTCGTCGATGTTGGTGTGAGTGTGCGTGTATTCGTCGATGTTGGTGTGGAATGTGAGTTACTGGGCGTCGCCGGAGCGTCGGGTAGCTTTGGTGAGAGGAATGAGTGAACGGAGATCGTCTGGCTCGTTCGTCTTCTAGGCAAGGTCCCCGGGTTGTTCGACGCGAGGGCGACGGAGTGCGAGTGTGACCGACGGCGAGACCGCCCTTTCCCCGCGGAACCGTTTTAGTTGCGGAAAAATTGCGAAAAGAGAGAGGAGAATAAATTGTGATCTTTTCGTTTATTATGTCAGTTTATTACGTTTATTATGTTTTTTTCTGTTATCGCGCGGTGCTTAAATTTTCTTTGCCCTTAACCCTGCCCCTCTGCCACGACTCAAGGCTGCAGCTAGCCGGCAACTTGGGTGACCTCCGGTCGGACTTCGTCCGGCTAATTTTACCGGCGAGCCGCCACGGCGGCTGGCGCCCTGAAATAAATCGCCGGGAAAACAGGAGGTCCCTTTTGTGACGTTTTGGGGAGGCGAATTTTCCGTTACAATATATAGTATACATTTTATATATATGGAACATTCCAGGCCATTCCACCTAGCCTGTGACCCCGACCATTTTTGGTTTTTCTGATTTTTTTGGTAAGATTGTACCCCATGAAAGGAATATCCACATCAATTTTTAGATTTTTATCTCTTCTCTTTAAGGAGTTATAATTTTCCAAAAAATGTAGATTTCGGAATTTTGGAAACGGTTAAAGGCTGATAATTCCTGAACTGATTGAGATATCGACATAACACTATATACATTTTTCCATTTTGGAGCATACTTTCGTTAAAAAATATGAAAAAACAATCAATTATCAATGTCAATGTTTTTTTGCTTCTAAAGTGAAAACTATTTTTTTCAAAGATGATTTCCATTGTTTTTTTTCCACAAATTCTTCAAAATAGAGTGACCCGTTCTATAATTTTTAAGGGGAGATATGCACCTAGGAGCCGGAAAAAGGTTGTTTTTGTGAATTTTTCAAGGGAAACTATCTGAAATTTTGGATTGGGGTTTTAATTATCTAAAAGTATATACATTCAAAAATATGTTCAATTTTCTTTATTGCAAAATATCAAAAATATACAAGGATATTGTATGATCCTTGAAGCGTCGTAAAAAAATCTGCGTATTTGAAAAAAAAACCAGAAAAATGAATTGGCTTATCATAAGCCAATCTACGTTTTTTTCCTTAAATTCAGAGAATTTGAGGGGCAGACAGCTGTTCGTCTATCTATTTGACGTCGTTTGGCAAAGTTTCGACGGGATCTGAAGAGCCGTTTCAGAGATTTTTGGGTATCTATAATTGTTTTACCATACCGACCGCGGTGAGGTGTCATTCCGTCTTAAGACGGAATGACACCCGAAGCAAAACTTCGACGCAGGTCCGGCTCATGCCGGTAGGGCAGAACTCGTTTGAGCTACTGCTCTCTACCGCTAGATGTCACAGCGCGCGTTCATCCCGAAACAGTATTCGTTCCGAACGCACGCTGCCACGGGGCCGCGGGCCTCCTTGCGTCGAGGCATACAATGTATGCTTCGACGCAACGTGTGTGTGCGCGTGAGTTTGTATGCGTTCGTTACGTCGGGCGCACGCGGTTGAAGATTGTTTTCTTCCCGCATGTTGTCCCTTCGCAGCGAGTACACACTTCGTGTGGGTATTTACCCGTATATACCGACACGCTGACCCACGGTCGGGGTGGACAAAGAATTTTGTTTTCTTCATCAACGCCGACTTCGCACGAAATTCGAGATCATCGAGAATCTCAATTTCGCAACAAGAGTTCTTGCTGGCGGCTCGCACGTTTCTGCAGCGAAATAATTATTCAAAATTAATTATTTCGATAAATGAAAATCTTTTTTAAAATATCTATTGTCTGACGTTCCGAGCAAAATCGAATGCCGGTGACGCGCTGCAAAAAACAGCGGTAAAGTAAATTAAGACATTTAAATAAAAATGTTAAAATAATTAATTGTTTTAATAAGTATCAGTTATTCTCGAACATGTTAGTGTTCGATAGATGCGAGGGATGGGATTACTGCTTACACGCTGCAAAAAATAATGGTGGAAATTACGCTAAAATAATTGTTTAAACAATTATTTTTGCATTTATTCTCGATTACGGACGTAATCGGTAGATACGGTACTTTCTGCACCTCTCAGCAAATATGATTGCTGCTTACGCGCTGCAAAACCAACAGTAAAAATGACGCAAAAATAATTGTTTAAACAATTATTGTTGCATGTATTCTCGATCAAAAGTGTGATCGGTAGATACGGTCCTTTCTATACCTCTCAGAAAATAGGATTACTGCTTTCGCGCTGCAAAAACAATGCTGAAAATTACGCAAAAATAATTGTTTAAACAATTATTTTCGCATTTATTCTCGATCACGAGTGTAATCGGTAGATATAGTACTTTCTGTACCTCTCGGCAAATATGATTGCTGCTTACGCGCTGCATTGTTTAAACAATTGTTTAAACAATTATTTTTGCATTTATTCTCGATCACGGCCGTAATCGATAGATACGGTACTTTCTGTACCTCCCAGCAAATATGATTGCTGCTTACGCGCTGCAAAAACCAACGGTAAAAATTACGCAAAAATAATTGTTTAAACAATTATTGTTGCATGTATTCTCGATCAAAAGTGTGATCGGTAGATACGGTACTTTCTACACCTCTCAGCAAATATGATTGCAGTAATCATATTTGCGTAAGCAGTTTACGCGCTGCAAAAAACAATGGTGAAAATTACGCAAAAATAATTGTTTAAACAATTATTTTCGCAAGTATTCCCGATCAAAAGTGTGATCAGTAGATACGGTACTTTCTATACCTCTCAGCAAATATGATTACTGCTTACGCGCTGCAAAAAAAAAGTGAAAATTACGCAAAAATAATTTTTTAACCAATTATTTTTGCATTTGTTCTCGATCACGGGCGTAATCGGTAGATACGGTACTTTCTGTACCTCTCAGCAAATATGATTGCTGCTTACGCGCTTCAAAGACCAACGGTAAAAATTACGCAAAAATAATTATTTAAACAATTATTTTTGCATTTTTCTCGACCGCAGTTATGATCAGTAGGTGCGGTACTTTCTATACCTCAGCAACAAATACGATTGCTGCGTACGCGCTGTAAAATCCAACGGTAAGGATGACGCAAATGCGGTATTTTCGCTTATGGAAAGTGGCAATTTGATGAAGAGAAATAATCCGTTTTTTCAAAATTTTGTTTCCTCAAACGAACTTTCAATGACATTTTTGAAAGTGCAATATTATTCGTTTGTCACTTTCTCATTGGAAAATAACCAATATACCCTCTGGAAGTAAAAAATTTCATTGTTTCACCCGGTTTTTTGTTTGGAAGATGAACTGTATTTTTATTAAAGCTTATACCACACCGTCCTGTGTTATCAATATGTTTTTTGAATACGAAATTTATTTTCTGCTAACTTGGTATATTGGGATATTTGAGCTTTTTAAATGAAAACATTAATTTTTAGTACTCTATATTTTTTTCTAAATAAATATATACATCAAATTTTTTATCACAAATTTATAGACAAAAAAGATTCGCAATATGCCAAAAACGCCGAAGACAAATTTCGTACTAAAAAATGTATAGGAAATACAGAGAGGTTACAAGTTTTAACATCCAGTTAATTTTAATAACAAAAACTGTTACCAAATGGACTTTTTTACTTTTAGCGGGTTTATTTATTATTTTTTAATGAAAAATACTCAAACGAGTAAAAGTAAGCTTTGAGAAGTAGACATTTTTTTATTTAAAAAAAATGAATTATTTTTCCTTCTTACAAATTCTCACTTTTCATGAGCGAAAATACTCGTAAATGTCGAAAAGCAATTTTTTTTGCTCTTAATAAACGAAATTATCGTAGTAAAAAATAATATTGGCCTTTCTTCACTTTTTACCACGCTTGTGTTAGATCGCTTTCCTGTCTGTCTGTTCGGTACAAATTTCCCTATTGATTTTAAACTAACTTCCGGATGAGCGGGAGACTTAAAACTTCAAACATAGCTCAGAACTAGATGACAAACAAATAAACAGACAGACAAAATAAATCTAAATGTAAAAAATATAATATAAATAATATAATATACAAATAGATATTGTATATATTTAAATAACATAAAATATTTAACAGTTTGCAAGAGGTTTCAGATTTAAGAATTAAGTGTGTAAGAAAGAGAAAGTGAAAAAGAGGGAGAAAATTGTAACAAAATAAATAAAGAAATAAAATATAGTTTAGTGAAAGAGAAGGAATAAAAAATTAAATTATTTAAATACATTTTTTTTAATATACCACGTTTTTTAAGCGGACTAAAAAGTATAAAATAATTTATCGTAGCCCCTACAGATTCATGACCCCATAAAGATTCCTAACCTCATACAGATGTGTGAATGTTTAATGGCTATGAAAATACTTGTTAGACTTAAAACGAAAAACGTGGGGCGCATGCAATAGGTAATTGATGCATGAATAGTTCACCTAAGTCACTAACAATTGTATTGCATTGCAAATAATATGAACTGTTGTGTGGAAATTAGTTCTTCTTGAATGCTTAATTTTTTGTTGTCGATTCAGGCTGTGAAAATCTTTGAAACATTTCACATCCTCATCAGAGATTTACAACTTCAATTTGCAGAACGGAGACTCTCCATAATAATACAAATGAAGAAATAGAAAATATAAATACATACGACTCCATCGTACTTGAAATATTTTTGTAGTCAAGTTTCAGTCTCTTCCTCTTAAGATCCTACGGTTTCACAATTCAATTTTTTTTTCCAAGTATCTCAACCATCCCATAATTTTTCACCTTTTAGGTCCAAACATTGCGGATGCATTATAGATCGATGTGAACAAGTCCGGCATCAGTTCTATAAATAGTCATAATTGTTTAAGAAAATGACATTTAGTTTCCTCAAGATAAATAAATTGCCTTGCATTAGTCCTTTTAACTCTGTGGACAGTGAGTGCGAAAGCTGCACTGTGCAGTGTGCTCTCGGCACTTTGCAAGATGCGCAAGCTCTGTGCAGATACTTTTGTGCTGCGAACAAATTTCCACATCACGAAGACCAAAGAAACTTTGATCGCATATAAAAATTGGGAAAACCTCACTGTTCACTGTACTCGCGATAGGTTCCATGCAAACCACGACAAAGGGTGGAAGCAATGTTTCGTTAGACTTTCTCCACAGTCCATGTGAAAAACTCCCAGTAACATTTTGAAATTTTCTTTACAGGGATTCAGTGAATAATCAGAACTTTTCTCTTGGGGCTGAACAAAATGACAAGTTTGATAAGCAGTTCGGCAAGTTATTCGCTCTGCCACTGCTTGTCAAACTTGTTATATTGTTCAGTGGCAAGAAAAATCTTCTGATGATTCATTAAATCCCTGTAAAGAATGTTATAAATTGTTAGTCAGAGTTTTTCACATGGACAGTACGGTAGAAAAAGTCTAACGAAACATTGCTTCCAGCATTTGTCGTTCTTCGCATGGACCTTATTGCAAGTACAGTGAAAGGTAAGATTTTCCTAATTTTGACATGCGTCCAAAGGTTCTTTGGTCCACATGATGAAGAAATTTATTTGCGGCACAAAATTATCCGCAAGAGCTTGCGCCTCTTACGAAGCGCCACGAGCACACTTTCAGTTGCAGCTTTCGCACTCTATAGCGACAGACTTATCAGCGCTGACGTATGGCAATTCATTAATCTTAACGACACGAAATGTAATTTTATTAAACAATTATGACTATTTATAGAGCAACTACTGCCGAACTTGTTCACATTGTTCTATAATGGATCTGCATTTTTTGGACCTAAAAGGTGGGAAATTATCGAGTGGTTGAAATGCTTTGAAAAACATTCGATTATAAGACCCAAGGAGGGGATCAGAACTTGATTACAAAAATATTTTAAATACGATAGAGTTGTATGTATTTATATTTTCCATTTGTTTATTTGTGTTATTGCGAAGCCTTTTTTTGCAAATTGACGTCATAAATCTCTGATGAGGCTATGTAAAAACATTTAAAAGATTTACACAGCCTGAACTGACAAGAAAAACTTCTTGGGAAAAAATGGATAAGCAATGTAAATAGATAAATAAAAAGGAATAACCTCGATGTCGCTGGACGAACAAATCACTTACGCGGCTCGCAAGGTGAAACATTCGCAAGCCTGTCGGACGTAACGCAGCACGAACACCCCACATTTAACTAATGTTTTTGTTGAAAAACAAAAAAAAATTGTTAAAGACGACCGCACAATTTTCGACATTTTATGAACACTCGGCTGAATCCGAGCTGTCAAGTTTTTCGCCTCATCGACTTTGATGTACGTCGTCTGCCAATTGCGTCACGAGCGCCTCGCCGGAATTCGCGACAACTAGCTATTTCGGACATCGTGCGAGATTTATTTGAAATCGTCTGCTATTACCTATTAATTGTAGATACCCACGGATTTCCGAAGATATGAGAAGGAATGAAATGATTGAGGTGTCACAAAGTGTGTTTCTAATGTGGCTACGCGGCTTTGCTCCTCTCCAAGTCGTGTCATTGGCGAAACTTTTTATTTTTCATCATTTCAATCACGAGTTCAGCATGGTAAGACAATCTACTTTTTTTTTCTCAAGTTCCAGAAATTTGAGCAGCAGACAGCGGTTCGTCTATCAATTTGACGTCTTCTGGCCAAATTTCATGAAATTCTGAAGAGCTGTTTCGGAAATCCGTGGGTATCTAGAATCGTGTTCTGCCATACCGACGGCGATGGTGTGTCATTCCGTCGTAAGACGGAATGACACATCATCGCGGTCGGTATGGTAGAACAATTATAGATACCCAAAAATCTCTGAAACGGCTCTTCCGATCCCGTCGAAACTTTGCCAAACGACGTCAAATAGATAGACGAATTTGAGGGAAAAAAACGTAGATTGGCTTATCATAAGCCAAACTACGTTTTTTTCTCAAATTCAGACAATTTGAGCGGCCGACAGCTGTTCGTCTATCTATTTGACGTCGTTTGGCAAATTTTCGACGGGATCTGAAGAGCCGTTTCAGAGATTTTTGGGTATCTATAATTGTTCTACCATACCGACCGCGATGAGGTGTCATTCCGTCTTAAGACTAGTTATGAGCGTTTAAACGTTTCCAAAACTTCCGAAAACCACATTTTTTGAATATTATCACTCCCAAAAGAGAAGAGATAACAATCTAAAAATTGGTGTGGATATTCCTTTCATGGGGTACAATTTTACAAAAAAAAATCAGGAAAACCACAAATGGTTGGGGTCACGAGTTAGGTGAAACGGCGTGGCATGCCCTATGTATATATGAGGCATTCATCCGTCGCTTACGTCACTTCAGCCAGTAAAAAAAATCCATAAATAATTTTGAAAAATCGAGTTACTTTATTGAAAAATATTCACCGAATGTCGAAATTAAAAAAAAAATTCTAACGTTTTTTCTCGTTGCTTACCATTTTTTAACATTTTTTCATTCAAATGGCTGTATCTTTGGCAGGATATGACGTATTTATATTCGTAAAAAACGAAAATGTGCGTCTTTTTCTAGCCGTCCAGAAAAAAATTAATGTAGATTTTATTGAGCTAGTCGAACATCCGTTTCAGGGCAAAATATGCAAAAATATTTTTTTCTCAAGGAAAGACACTCGTTATTTTTTTTTAATTTCCCCGAATTGTGAATACGACAAACGGATTTTTGGTATTTTTTATATTATGGGATTTCTAAACACCGTGAAGTAACAGCTATTTTTATTTTAAAATTTTTTAAATTAATATTCGATTGAAAAGTGTTGAGCACTCCACATATGACATATATATCATATGTATTTCAAAAACTTGGTAAACAGACAGCGAGTGCTCCACTCTTCAACCGGATATTAATAAAAAAAAATTTTAATAAAAATAGCTGTTACTGCACGGTGTTTAGGAATCCCATAATATAAAAAATACCAAAAATCCGTTTTTCATATTCACAATTCGGGGAAATTCTTAAAAATAAAATAAGGAGTGTCTTTCCTTGAGAAAAAAAAATATTTTTGCATATTTTTCCCTGAAACGGACGTTCGACTTGCTCAATAAAATCTAAATTAATTTTTTTCTGGACGGCTAGAAAAAGACGCACATTTTCGTTTTTTACAAATGTAAATACGTCAAATCCTGCCAAAAATACAGCCATTTGAATGGAAAGTATTAAAAAATGGTAATCAACGAGAAAAAACGTCATATATATATACATACGTAGGCGCACAAATGAATTATGAAACGCCATGGTTTTTGCGACCGTTTATTATATTCTCCAAATTACACCGATGCGACTGTGTCGTTCGGCTGTCGGCGACAAAACTCCCGTTGCTACCGTCTTTGGTAACGTCTCAATAATATCAAATGATAATAAATAAAACCAACTGATATCTTGTTGCTATCGATAGGGTCGGCATATATGTTCGTAGCTACAACTCGGCCAGCCTGACTGTGTTTGTCCTCAAACTCTCGGTACTCTTTATGGTTACGCAGCCCTTTTTTCAAGCGAGGTACTCTCGGGTAACCACGGACGCACATTGTTGGTTTCCCAAATACCCACGTATGGTTTTTGGATATTCTGGAGCCCATCCACATCGGCAATTTTATATCGGGCGTTTTCAAGAACCTCGATTACTTCGTACGGACCCTTCCTTTTGACGATTTTGAGCTTGGACTATCGCTTTTTCCGCTTGTGAATGATCTCTTTCGAGGTCCCAAGTGTCCTTGCGTACATGGTTATATACGAAATCTTTAATCACATCAATATTGGGACCACGCTGGCCGATTCCGAACAATAATTGACGGGGGCTTTTCCACTCGATCGGTTGATTGTGTTATTCATTGCGTACTCAACCTCGCCTAGCACCTTGTACCATTGCTTACCGCTGAAGTTGTTGAACAATTTAGCAAGCATTGGCGCGAGTACCCGATTCATACGTTCGACCTGCCAACCGAAAGGGTTGTCCTCTACTACCAGAATATTGAATGCCCTGCTTAACGCGTCGACGTGTCTCATGCCTGATCTTGGTCGATGAACGATTTTGAAGTCGAAGCTTTGTAGCTCTATACTCCATCTGGCGATTCGGTGATTTATGTCGCGTTGATCCAATGTCTGGGTTACCGCACTGCAATCAGAGACAATGACGAAGAAAATGCCTTGCAGGAGCTAGTTCTATCGGGTTCATTTCCGACAGGCGTAATTATTTAACGCAACGACTCTTATAATGTTATCCACACACACGTATCCAGTTTGGCGAACTCGTCGAAGCACAAAGCTAGAGCGACGTTGCCGATTATTGCTTCGCGGCACACAGCTCAACGAATGGTTCGAGATGTGGCGAACTCGTCGAAGCAGAAGCTAGAGCGACGTCGCTGATTATTGCTTCGCGGCACACAGCTCGGCGAAAATTTTGAGTTTCGTCGAAGCACACAGCTAGAGCGCCGTTTTTTTTTGTTTAGATCGCGACATAAAGCTCGGCGAAAATGTCTATGTTTGTTGAAGCACACAGCAAGAGCGACTTCGCGGCACCCAGCTCAGCGAAAATTTCGATGTTTGTGGAAGCACACAGCTAGAGCGACTTTTCTGACCTTTTGCTCGCGGCACCCAGCTCAGCGAGCGATTTGAGTTCGTCAAAGCACAAGGCTAACCGACGCCTCCACAGGTTAATCCCACTTCTGATTTTGTAGGCGTACAAATGAATTGTGAAACAGCATGGTTTTTACGACCGTTTATTATATTCTCCAAATTACACCATGCGACTGTGTCGTTCGGCTGTCGGCGACAAAACTCCCGTTGCTAACGTCTTTAGCAACGTCTCAAAAATAACAAATGATAATAAATAAAACAGCAACTGATATCTTGTTGCTATCGATAGGGTCGGCATAGATGTTCGTAGCTACATATATAAATATATATATATATACAGGATGCGGCACTAAAATCCGGACAAAATTCAATTTGAATCTCCCGCCGTTCTTTACCACTTCGAGAGCTTGCGATTGGCGTCCTAATAGCTTGACGCATGTCCAAAACATCGACATGTTTTGGAGCAAAGAATTTTGGGCTCCCAACAGCCCAGATTTCCATTCTTTAACCTTCTATGTACGGAGCGTGGTTAAAAGGGTTACTAACAAGTAGATACATCCAACCGTCGCATCGTTAAGAGCCGCTATTGAAGCGGCATTCGCCGATATGGACCGTGACTAAAACGGGCCTGCGAACGCTTCAGTCCGAAAATGGAGGTGGCTATTCCAGCAGAGGGGGGTCATATTGAGGAAAGGTGTTCTTTATGACCTAACAAATAATTTAGTAAAAAGAATTATAAACCTCCCCATTTCTGCAATAGAAAATGTTTCAAAAATGTTGGAAAAAATGTTTCAAAAAAATGTTTTATTTGTCCGGATTTTGGCGCCGGACCCTACATATATATATTTTTTTTTTTTAAATATATATAGTATGTAGTGTGTATATATATATATATATATATATATATATATATATATATATACAGGGTGTCCCATTTTAATCTTACACCTGAATTTTCTCGAAAAATATTGCTCGGACGAACTATTGTGTGGAACAAAACTTCTAGGGATTGAAGGGGGACGTTTGAAAAAAATTTATTTGAGGAGCCGAACTTCAAAATGGCGGCGTTACAAAGGCTGACATGTTTTTTTCAAACGGAAACATCATTTTTTTTTCATTGCCAAAAAATTTGTCAGCTGAAAACTAAAAACTTTTGTTGAAAATTTTTTTTGATAAAGTTCATAGTTTTCAAGTGAGAACATCATTTTCAATCATTTTAGATGTATCCAGGATTTGTGTGTGTGTGTGTGTGTGCATGTGCGTGCATGTGGAACACTCACAAGGATTAGGTCTCTGCGGTTCGTAACTACCGTAGTATTTTTTTACTCCAAGCCCTCCTTGTAAGTGTATTGTGATCCCTTTCTAGAGATGTTCAAATATCCCTCCATTCATGTTTAAACATGCCCGAACTCTTCTCGCGATTACGTTTTTTAATATCAAGTTCTGAAAGGTAAGCGAAATTGAAGAAAACATGATTGGTATTACTGACATAGTCTGACTTTGCGGAGTTCTCTTACGCACTTTTGTACTTTTGAGACATTACGTAGAAGGAAAATCAACATTTTTTGAAATTCAACCGTTCTTAAATCAGAGAAAAATTCTGAGATTGAGCAACAATGGCGGATTTCAGACCCAACGAAATTTTTGATATGCTCCTCATTTTAGGGAGATGTCGGGGCAATTACTTACGCGCCGAAAATTTGTATCGACGCGAATATCCTCATCGTCGTCACCCATCACGGCAGACAATCCGAACCATCGAACGGCGAGCCAGAGCAGGTCGGATGATCCGCCACCGTCGACGTTACCAAAACGTCAACGATTTTGGTGACTTGCATGAGGCTCGAAACATGGCTATTTTAGCCATGATAGCAATTGATCCTCATTTGAGTGTTCGAGCGATCTCGGAACGATTGGGGTTTGCCAGATCCAGGATATTTGAACATCTCTAGAAAGGGATCACAATACACTTACAAGGAGGGTTTGGAGTAAAAAAATACTACGGTAGTTACGAAGCGCAGAGACCTAATCCTTGTGAGTGTTCCACACGCACGCACATGCACACACACACACACACACACACACACACACACACATCCACACACATACACGCACGCGCGCCCACACACACACACACACACACACACACACACAAATCCTGGATACATCTGAAATAATTGAAAATGATGTTCTCACTTGAAAACTATGAACTTTATCAAAAAAAATTTTCAACAAAAGTCTTTAGTTTTCAACTGACAAATTTTTTGGCAATAAAAAAAGTTATGTTTCCGTTTGAAAAAAACATGTCAGCCTTTGTAACGCCGCCATTTTGAATTTTGGCTCCTTAAATAAATTTTTTTCAAACGTCCCCCTTCAATCCCTAGAAGTTTTGTTCCACACAATAGTTCGGCCGAGCAATATTTTTCGAGAAAATTCAGGTGTAAGATTAAAATGGGACACCCTGTATATATATATATACAGGGTGCGCCAGAGAAACTTACTTATTTGAAACAATTCCCGCGCGGTGAGTTGGGCGGCTAGAGGGGCGAGAGGGGGCGCATCTGGAGGGGGGAAGTTCCCAAGTTTGTTTCTCCCTCCAGTCAGTTGCCATCATGCTCTGGTCTAGAGAGCAGCGGGCCTTCGCAGTCGAGAGCTTCTTTTCTAACGGTCGCTCACTTGTTGCTACGCAACGTGCCTTCCGCGCTCGCTTTGAAATTCCTCCTCACAGACTCGTTCCTGGCCGTAATTCGATTCTGTCGTGGGTTAACTCATTTCGGGAGTGTGGAAGTGTCGCTAAACCCAGAAATGGACTTCAACGGACCATCAGACCTCCGGAAAATGTCGAAAGAGTGAGGCAGTCAGTTGTGCGTTCTCCCCGGCGTTCGGCTCGCAAACACGCAGCTGCTATGGGGATTTCTGACACCACTGTTCGACGAAGACTCGAAGAAATGAACGTTAGGAACGTGTGGTTTCAGCAAGATGGAGCCACAGCACACACAGCACGAGACTCAATGAATTTGTTGTGACAACATTTCCCCGACCGCCTCATCTCTCTCAGAGGCGATCTCCAATGGCCGGCACGCTCTCCAGATTTGACTCCATGCGATTTCTTTTTATGGGGTTATTTGAAATCTCTGGTTTATGTCGATCGACCACGGACCATAGCACACCTCAAGAACAACATTCGCGACGCCATTGCCAACATACCGATTGATATGCTGCAAAGAGTGGATACGAATTTCAAAAATCGACTTCATCAGTGTATGCGCAATGGGGGTCGCCATTTATCCGATGTCATTTTCAAGACTGCATGAAAAAAAAATTGGGATATTGTATTCTCAAGTAAAAAAAAATTCAAAACAATAATTGAAGTACTTTTGTTTTTATTGACCTTTCAAATAAGTAAGTTTCTCTGGCGCACCCTGTATATATCTATATATATATATATATATATATATATATATATATATATATATATATATATAATATATATATATATATATATATATATATATATATATATATATATATATATATATATATATATATATATATATATATATATATATATATATATATATATATATATATATGAAATATTTTCTAGATATAGTATATACAGTATTTTGTATATACAGTCGAACCTCGATATAACGAATCTCTAGGGACGTTCGTTATACCGAGGTTTCGTTACAACGAGATCATGTTGTTCAAAATATTCTTGAAAAAAAAAATAGTAGTATAAATCTAGGGATATTTTTTTAAAGAAAGAAAGGTTCAAATTAGGGAAAGGTTCAAAGAGGATTGCTCCAATCGCATAAAGATGAAACCCAAATATATTAATACTATACTCGACAAAGAGATGGATTACTTCACATCTCCACAATGGCTAAACTTTTTCACAAGATTCGAAATTAGTACAAATTTTTTGAAACTCGATCCATATTTTTTGCCTGAAGATGAGCACTTCAACGAAGGTTTAAATGTGGTCAAACATTTAAAGGTCGTAAATGATACGGCTGAGAGAGCAGTTCATTTAATGGAAGAATACAATGATATTCTTACACGGAACGAAGATCAGAAGCAGTATATTCTTCAGGTAGTCTCGGAATATCGTAAAAGTTTTCCCGATCCAAAAAAACCGACGGTGATGAAAACATTTTAATTTTAATTATTATTTTTTAAAAAGTATAAAGTGTAATAGATGTGTTTTGAAATACGCTAATTGAAATAAATATATTTTCCTACATGTACAATTATTATTTTTACAAACTTATGACGCAAATAGTACTGCCTTTTAATTAGTGAAATACTGTAAAGCACCAAGCGGCTAAAGCAGATAGTCAAGTTGATCAATTTGCCGTCGTGTATAATATGAGGGGGGTGGGGGTGTAAGGGTTGCGATAACGCCTTGTAAACATTTTTACACGTAGATATACCAATTAAGAATAGATTTATATGAATAATATTTTTTTCAATGCTTAGGAGCACTTCCAAAAAATAATGACTGAATTAGTCTGAAAATTCCATGTTATTCAGATGGGAAACAAAACGAGCTTACAGACACGTCTTCTCATTGGACTACAGCACTGGAGTTTCACACACATTTTTATTTATTTATTTCGAACCTATCTGTGGGGCGCACTCATCGAAATTCGTCCACACCCTATTAAGGACCACCCTAATATATATATATATATATATATATATATATATATATATATATATATATATATATATGTGTGTGTGTATGTGTATGTGTGTGTGTGTGTCTGTGTGTGTGCGTGCGTGCGTGCGTGCGTGCGTGCGTGCGTGCGTGCGTGCGTGCGTGCGTGTGTGTGTGTGTGTGTGTGTGTGTGTGTGTATATAGTATATATATATATTTACAAGTATAAAAAGTATACGAAGAAACAATATGTGAGGACTGGATCGACTGTTTGAAGTGTAAAGCTTGGTGACATGAGAAATGCACCGCTCGTACAAATTTGGACAACTTTATTCGCGATTTATGTGTCGATTGATGTTTGCGTACTCTTATCGACCCCCCGTGCGTATTCTTAAACGCCCGTATGCCTAAGAGTTCGCAAATCCCGTTACGTAGTTTTTAGTTCGTTATTTTAAGAAAAATGAAGGTTCCCAATTGTCGCTCATAATTTGAATAGAACACTGGATATTCTTTCAGATAAAACAAAAACTGATTCGTAAAATGTATTTGTTTGTTTTTTTCACCGCTTTGAAGCATAGGTGCGTACTCCTATACCATATTACCCTATGTAGTATACAGCCGTCAGTACACATGCATCCCTTACATAGTATGCAGCCTTCAAGCACACTGATGGTAACATGCAGTATACGTTTGTAGTAGTAGGGCCTCAATATGGTTACCTATGTAGTATGCAGCTTCTATATCAAAAGACACGGCAGCGTCCTGATGCCAAGTTATTAAAAAATCACGCCACAGATCCACACCAGCGATCTCGACGCCACTGACGAACACGCCGCGACGTTTTTGAACTTTGAATCGAGTTCACGCGAAAAAACACGTCGACGAATCGAAAATCTAATGACATTTTACCAATGTAACATGACTTTTCTTCATCAATTTTGTTAAGCTTATTTTTCGATTCGTCCACTCAATCCTGAGATCTCGTCATTTACGGCCGAATTTCCGAGCGATTTTATGACCACAATAATTGTTCCACACTCGTCTGTTGAATCCTACAAAGTTATTGGTTCATGTCGTAAACATACTACACACGCCCTTATGAGTACTTCTTAACACTATTCGCAACAGTCGCAGTGAGCGTTTTGGACTCGTTCTGCGCTTTTCGGATGTCTCGACAGCTAACTGCACTTTGCTGGCTATATATTAGGGGGCTCTTATTTTTTTAAGTCAATATTTTTTAATGCGTATGTCCTTATTTGATTCATTTTAGTCTAGAGCGTTCCCAAAATACATTATAGCGCATTCTAGGTACTGTAACCCGTGTCGTTACTCAGTTACTCAGGAACAGGGAAACCGAGGAGGGTTGTAACAATTTTACGTCACTTAGCATATCTCAGCCTCCAAATCCAAAATAGTCCTTCCTCTGTGAACTCTATAACTTAAATTAGCCAGTTCTATAGACAATGTAAACCAAACACTAAAATAAGTGAAAGTAATTAGGGTCGATGAGAAAATCGACGAAAACTGAAACAACTCCCCGCGTTACACCTCTCGAAGTACGGCGGTAAGTTGAAACAGAGGAAGAAAATTTAATTATAAAGATAATCGGTAGCGAGATTATATTGGCTAAAAACTTAGTTCTTGCAATTTTTTGCATGCAGACGTTGAATACACGCAGACACTACCCGTACGCGCCCGGCGCTTTCTGTATCAAATAGCGCGTCGCAAGAGCAATAATACGCGACATTGCCAGCTCGCTAACGGTTATGGATTCCAAAAAATCGATTTTGTTACAACTCTTCTTTTCTTACAACACTCCTAGGTGGACCCTAAGCGCAAACACTCGCTGTGTTCATCATTGCGCACAGTAGGAGAAAAGCCCAAAAACCTGGCCAAAACCTCAAATGACCTTTGACGGGAATGAAAATTGGCTTACAGGGGTTTTCAAGGTCGCTGATTACGAATCTGAAAGCCAAATTATCGTAAACGAAATGGCCGATCCAATATGGCTGACATGAATGTTAAAAAGTTGCCAGATGTCGACAAAAATTGGTATTTACGGGTTTTCAAGGTCGCTGATTACGAATCCGCAAGCCAAATTATCGTAAAAAAAATGGCCGATCCAATATGGCCGACATGAACGTTAAAAAGTTACCAGATGTTGACAAAAATTGGTATATACGGGTTTTCAAGGTCGCTGATTACCAATCCGATATCTATTGTTTATAACTTGCAACAAAGAGCTTACAGCAAATTGTTATAAACAAAATGGCCGAGTATCCTGCTAAATAGATAAATTAATATATTTAAAAAAATCATCATAATAAAATAAACGTGAACAGTGTATTCTACGCAATTATTATTTTTATTTCCAAAATACATACGGAACGTTTCAAAAATAGAAAATTTTATTCTTAATCAAAATCGTAATCGGAGTCGGAGTCGGAGTCAGAATCATTATCCGAGTTTGTATCTATTACAACTCCCGGCACGGCTTCAATCTCGGCGCAAAATTCGTCTGCTGCAGCAGTCACTTTAGGAGCGATCAACATTGCTACAGCTTCCGGCGACAAACTCTTCAGCTTCTTCTGTGGTAGTCTTCTGACACTTGAAATGTACGGATCAGAAGTAACTAAGAGCCGATGAAAAACATCTTCCATAGTTTTAACCCTGGAACTTTTTCGCGCAAAATCTTCTCGATATCGTTTGATGTCTTTGTTTCGAGCTTCCTGAGCATCTTCGGATAATTAGCCGATTGGTAATAGAGCATGAGTTATTATCACTGGACCATGAATTAATAGTTTGTGCACCGAAATAGGCATGGAGTACCAAGGGTATAATGCAACGGTCTTTCTTGCCGTTTCAATAGCATACTGTTCAAATCTTTCACAGTTTATCTCGTGGCCACAAGATATAACTTGTAGGATTACGTAGAAGCGTTTAATAACTTCTTCGTTGACCCCCGTTATCGCAGCGGAAACCGTCGAATTTTCAAAGAATCGCCGAGCTGTGTTGCCATCATTGCTGCTGCCGTATCCAGGCTTTGGGCGATCGATATTTAGACCCAATTGCTTCTTGAATCCTTCTTGAATGGCCCTCTTGCGTTCCTGGGTAATTTTTTTTTCTTCGGCACTTCGAGCTTGCCATTTTTTAATGCCGAGTTTGTAAGACACGTGTAAGCAATACTCGAAGCACCGTATCCACGCATGCAGCGTCGACAATCCGAACTTCAAATTTGTTTCATTGATTTCCCTTTGCAATACAGTGTCGATGGCATTAAAATCTTTGCTGGTTGCTCCACACAAATAGCACCGTTGAGCAGATTTCGTCAATGATACAGCGTTGCAAACTTTACCATCTATCATGGTGAACAACAACTTGTACATTACGGAGATTTCTTTTCCATCTATTACACTTTCGAATGGACGAAGTGACTTTATTTGTTCTTCAACAATTTGGACTTCATTAAGTGTTGACTCTGTGTCTTCGCGTAGAAACAGTAGTCTAAGCGGTCTACAAAATCGTGGAGACGAGGGTCTGGGGTTCTTCCAAACAACTATTTCTTCCTTCGATTGTTGATCATAACACACGAGTTGTAATGGCACGACTGAAGTAAAGAATACATGCGCATCAGATTTGCTGTCATCACTGAACGTCTGCTTATATTCACTTTGCCCAGAACTTCCATCGCAACCCCACTTGCAAATCAAGTCCATTTTACGAACATTATCTGGAGTCAATCTTTGAATGAGTACATTTTGGACGAGTAAAATACGTTCAACTGTATGATCTAATCGTGCCTGTAGTTGGACTTCTGCACTACTCTCTGTAATCCTGATTGCATCACGTGGTGGATAACAACGCTTTTTTGCTTTCATCACTTTTTCGTAAGACGCATATAGCTTACAGTTATTTTCCTTCCCTAATCTTCTCATTCCCTGGTAAGTACTCTTGGAGAATTTATATTCAATCATAGCGGAAAGTGCAGCCTCTTCGGATAAAGTAATTTCATCCGTTGCTGAGTAAGCTTTACGATACTTGGAAGCTCTTAAAGGACTCGTCATTGTTACGTCCTTAATAACTTTTGCGGCGTCGGATTGTCCTGAAGAGCGAAGGCTCATCTGAGTAGCGTATGCTAACTCGACCGAGTTGAACGATGTACGAATATCTTGGGTCTTCCTTCGTTTAGATCTTTCACTGGACATTGTAAACTCAAGGGACGGGCGGCCGCCCGTATTACCCGGGCTTGTTACTACAGTGTCTGTAGGTGCGGCAAAACATACCTGCTTGCTAAGCCATTCACCGTTATTCTTGAAAAATACACAGGATTTTCTGTGAGCTTGTTGCCACCTCGTTCTCATTTGATTGAAGAGTATCGAAAAAGTCTGTTTCGAGTCCTCAGGCACTACAACTGTACGTCCGGTGTCCTTGGAAATTTTTTCTACCATAAATTCGATCAAGGAAGCGAATTTATCGGATAAATGCTCGCTGATTATCAGAAATACTTCTTTCCTTGTCAGCACCAATTCTTTGTAACCGGATCCTGTAATAAAGACATAAAATTGTAGAAAATTGGTGTTAAAGGAAAAGATAAAATTTTCAATTAATACAAAAACTTGAACAATGTACATTATTTTACCAAATAAATAACCGCAATAATTGAAATAATTTTAAGAAAATTAGACAGAAAATATTGACATGGATTTGGTTAAAAAAAAGCTTTGCTTACTATATAATATATATATATTCAAATATTTTATTCGAATGTTATAACATTTCATTCATATTTAAGAAATTTTTATGTGGTTGATTTTAATATGTATATATATATATGCATACGTATATATCATAATTAAATCACAGAAAATTTATATATATATATATATACACATACATATATATTAAAATAATTTATTTCAAGCGTATAACAGCCGTCTTGTCCGTTATGATGCTACTTCACCCATTCACAGGTAGAGGCGCAGAGGCTGCTCAATAGTGCCGCGTGCACGCTCGGCTACCGCACGATGCGAAAAAAATCATAACGGACAAGACGCACGTTTTCCGCAGGTAACTCTTGTAAATTTCGAAAGCTTATACATTAAACTAAAGGCCGAGACTAGGAGCTTTGCAAAATGTGACAAAATATATAACTTTTCGGACCGTTGAAAATATAAGTTTTCAAAATTATTCAATTTTATTTATGCCGAAGGCTATACTACATTTCAATCATTTATACATAAACTTTAGATTCAACCGATGTAAAAACATGTTCTACATACCTCCAGAAGTCGTATCCATGTTGCAGAATTGAAATTAAACCCGTCAATTTAAAGTTATGGGTTTTTGAAGTCAGCGTTATTTTCGTCTGTTCAGCGCGTGACACGTACACTCTTCACGAACACTAACTGCCAACTGACGCTGCGGCGCAGGTATACACTTAAAGGGCTTTCCCTTCCACAATAGAATGCAGTTACTAGTCCTCTACCTGAATGACTACTCAACTGACCCTATTTCGAAAATTTATTTTTTGGGGTTTTGGCCAGGTTTTTGGGCTTTTCTCCTACTGTGTGTCAGTGGAATTACGATGTGCGAAAACAGTATTTCTGTAACTGGAAAGGTAAACCACCAAATAACGGGTGAAAAATTACCGGGAAATCGACAAGTTTTTGCAGTTTTGTTCTTTGGCATTCGCGAAGTCAAATTAACGGCGAGTGAAAGCACAAATCTAGTAATTCGTGGGTGTATTATTATTTCGGAAAAAACAAGAATCGACTCTGCCTTTTGGGAAAAAGAGAGAGCATTGAGTCGGACGTAGTTATAATTTTGATAAATATAAATATAGATTTCATTGTCTTTTGATTTACTTGACTCATTATGTCATCTTTAATAAACCATTCGCAAATCAACAATGACAGTCGAAATTTAATCTATTTAAAACTTCAAGGACCACTCCACACGGGGTAAGTCATCATAGAAAAACAAAATGTAATATTTAAGTGAGTCTCAGTACTCCGAAGAAAGTTCAGTGGTATGCGATAGAGTTTTCGGAAAAAAATGTTTTGGTCAATATAAGGGACACATTATATATATATACATATATAATATGTTACAGTGCTGTCCACAGCTCGAACCTCTAAACATCGTTAGAGAATTTATAAGTGCGAACGTTCAACAAACAGTCCCTTCAAAGGCCAAACATAATTTTTACGAAGGTTCTCCGTGCCGAAAAGTTCAACTTCAAAAAATTCTTCGAAATTGTGAATAGGGTGGCAAGCAGAACACGGAGGTCGTCGACATAGAACTTTGCACTGGAGAGAATAAAACACCATAAATAAGGAATTCTCTGGCATCGAGCACAGTTGAGGAGAAATATGTAATTTCAGGAACTGAAAATCAGAAATACGAACTTTCTATTGCTCAGAGACTGCGAAAAATGTGTACCCGTAGGTATCGAGGGGCTGGAAATGTCAATCAGTTTCGCATCAAGCACAACAAATGGAAAATGTTTGAGCACCGCCAAGCCACAACGATGGATTTGCTTGCTCAAATGCAGACCAAAACAAATGTCTTCCTCGAACATAGGCAATGTAAAATTATTATCTTAGCAGTGGAAAGGCAAAAGTTGAATATATTTGGAAACATTTAAACAAAAAATATGCATCTTTATCTACCGCCAACCAAAAAATTGTTCAGAGGCAATCAAATAACATAATATTTTACACAAAACAGAATGGAAAGCCAAAAAAATAAACTTTTTTGTATCGAGCACAGGTAAAGAAAAATCCATAAGCCCAGGTACTGAGTAGTCAGAAATAGGAATGTTCCATACATTGCTCGAAGGAAATAAAAATGAGAATTTGTCTCGCGGCAATCGCAACGACTGAAAAATATCTAGGTATCGCAAAGTCATATCCATGGATTGGTTCGCTCAATCGACGGCAACAAATAATCAACTTCAGGTATGGCGCGATATATTTGGAAATATGAATTTGACTTGGATCGAATCTTGGCAATGAATATGCACTCTTAGGTCTTCAGCAATCGAAATCTCGTTAGTCAATCAGATAAAAAAATATACATTTTTGGTTACTGAAATTCATTTGATGGCAATCAAATAATACTCAACGTTATACATACCAGAAAGCCATAAACGTGAAATTCTCCTGCATCGAACACAAGTAACGAATAATGTATATTTTTATGAAATATGAACTTCCCATAGCTCAAAGACAACGAAAAATATATACCAGTAATTATGGGGGAGCTGAAGAAGGTATTTGTCACGCATCTAGCGCAATTAATGAAAAATGTCTTTTAGAATCGCGAACCCAAATCTATCGATTCGTAAGCCCTATCCGTGCGGAAAATTGACAGGGCATCCCTCATAAAAATAAGGGCCTTTAAGGGCTTATTTACCTGATAATACCTGATATATACCTGATAAGGAAAGCCTCAAATAAGCCCTGAACGCCTTTATATGGCAATCCCGACAGGGCTTGGCATAATAAGGGCTTTTGCGGGTCCTATTATGGCAATTCCGACAGGGATTGCCACAATAAGGCCAGGTTTGGGCATTATAGGAACCGGACCAGTATACATAGCTTGGACTCAATCGTTTGTGGTATTTTAATTATTACACTTAATTATTGGATAATAGGTAAAAATAGGATAAAAACGTGAGGGCATTTAAAATTATTATATATTACATTTACAAATCCTTCAAAAAATTACATATTATTCTTATTGCCTTATTCATTCATGGAGTGATGCCAGCGCGTATGTTCAAACAATCCCATTCGGTTTTTTTTACATTTTTATATTGACTATTTTTTGCCGAATACTTTCCATATGAAAAATTATTTCTTTCGAAGATTTTGATGATATTTTCCACTCATGAACTTTACCCGATTGTGGAGGATAAGTCAATAGATCGGTTTTTGTTTTCCAGATATTACCTTCCAACAAAAAAGATTCTAGACATTGATTGAATCCGAATATTTTTATAATTTCTACTACACATCCATTGCTTAAAAGCACAACATTATTTGGCCTGGTAGTGCCAAATGTATGAGCCTGAAGTTTGCATCGTTGGATTCCAACGAAAATCTTTGCATTTTTTTAAATTTTTAATTAATTTTTTTCGGGTACATTATGACTCCAGAATATCTGTACAGGCTATACAAAACGTTTAAAAAAATTTGGGGGCCCAGAGTCCACCCTTATTGAGGGGATGAAAGTGAAAAAAAATTATATCTCGGGTGATAATGACATTCCCAGTTTTTTTTAATTTGCGGCAACAGTTTTGGGCGTCTGCGAAAAGCCACAAAAAAATTAGCAACGATTTCCAACTTCCGGAACCCACCCTTAGGGGGGAGTGAAATTCGAATAAAAATTGTATTTCCGGCGATAAAGGGATTCCCAGTTTTTTTTATTTGCGCCGATCGTTCCTAGTACCGAACGAAAGCCACAAAAAAATTGGCAACGATTTCCAGCTTCCAGAACCCACCCTTATGGGGGAGTGAAAGTCGAATGAAAAGCGTATTTTCGGCGATAAAGGGATTCCCAGTTTTTTTATTTGCGCCGATCGTTCCTAGTACCCAACGAAAGCCACAAAAAAATTGGCAATGATTTCCAACTTCCGGAACCCGCCCTTATCGGGGGTGGGAGAGGGAGTGAAATTGGATTAAAAAATGTATTTCTGGCGATAAAGGGATTCCCAGTTTTTTTTATTTGCGCCGATCATTCCTAGTAGCTAACAAAAGCCACAAAAAAATTGGCAATGATTTCCAACTTCCGGAACCCGCCCTTATCGGGGGTGGAAGAGGGAGTGAAATTCGAATAAAAATTGTATTTCCGGCGATAAAGGGATTCCCAGTTTTTTTTATCTGCGCCGATCATTCCTTGTACGTAACGAAAGCCACAAAAAAATTGGCAACGATTTCCAACTTCCGGAACCCGCCCTTATCGGGGGTGGGAGAAAGAGTGAAATTCGAATAAAAATTGTATTTCCAACGATAAAGGGATTCCCGGTTTTTTTATTTGCGCCGATCGTTCCTAGTACCTAACGGAAGCCACAACAAAATTGGCAACGACTTCCCACTTCAGGAACCCGCCCTTATCGGGGTGGGAGAGGGGGTGAAATTCGAATAAAAATTGTATTTCTGGCAATAAAGATATTCCCAGTTTTTTTTATTTGCGCCGATCGTTCCTAGTACCTAACGGAAGCCACAACAAAATTGGCAACGACTTCCCACTTCAGGAACCCGCCCTTATCGGGGTGGGAGAGGGGGTGAAATTCGAATAAAAATTGTATTTCCGGCAATAAAGATATTCTCAGTTTTTTTTATTTGCGCCGATCGTTCCTTGTACCTAACGAAAGCGACAAAAAAATTGGCCACGATTTCCATTTTTTGTATACATTAATAACGCAGAGAATCAAGAGCTAAACAAGCCTCGAAATGGTGTAGCTGCCGAAGGCGCCGTCGGGAAACTTCGACCGTGCTCGGCTCTTTCTGGAGAGTCCGAGCGTCGCTCGCTCACGGACACGCGCTACCCTGATTGTGTGATGGGCGCGTAAGAGACTGGAGAGGGGGTAACTTTTACGTGCGATCTGGTTGCACTGAGTCCAGCACTGCTTTGAAACAGAAACGAATGGAAGAGACCCAAGTATTACAGTAGACCCAACGAGTATACTAATACGCACTTCCTATACTGTGCGATTCGAAGCGAAGTGTCGTAGCGACCAAGAGGCAATGCGTGCGGCAAACAGCCGATTTGTAGATATTCAATCTTCTCCGAGTCAGTTGATATTTCGGTGACGTCCCGAAGGGCTTTTGAGGGGATCCTTCGAGAAAGACCTCAATTGAAGTTCGCAATGCTATTAGCTTCATGGCGCTCACCGTTGTTCAGAACCGGGAATTACGGAAAAAATCATTGTAAAGCTAAGAAGTCCATCCGACTCCTGTTGATGTGTTTGGCTAAACATCTGAAAAGCGGAAACCGAATTCCGTTCTAAAATTTGGCATGCACCTTCCTTGTAATATTTAAAGAGATCCCCTAAAAGGATTTTTGGCGACGCGCCATAGTTTTCGAGATATCGATTTTTGAATGTTTTTTTACCGCGCTCCTACTATGTCTATATTACTATCTAAAGGGTAGTAATATAGACCATCGCTGCAGCGGCCGGTTACCAAGCACTATAAGGAAGTACCATGTAAAATATAATTTAAAAAAAAATTGGAAACTATACAAAATCCAAAAAATGTTTAAAACCATGCAAAATCCCAGAAATGAGAAGGAGGAAGAAACAAAGAAAAATCAGACACTATAGAAGCAAAAATATATGAAATCCCAAAACGATTAAAAGTTAATAAATGAACCCCAAAAATGTATTACACCTGCAAAAGAATGACCTGTAGAATAACAAATAAATGAATCTATGACGCTCTGCGTCTATCGCAATATTGCACGCAGATCCGCGCCAATCCGCGCCTACACTAGGGTTTCACGCACCCTACCATTCCACACGCACATACGAGGTGCTCTTCGCCCAGCCCAGTGTTCCACGGACCCTACACCATTCGCACAAAACGGAGCGCGATAACATATATAGGAGCGCGATAACATATACAGTGCTTAGCCCACCAGCTATAGATATAGTAGGAGCGCGTTAAAAAGTGACGTTCAAAAATCGACATCTCGACAACTATGGCCCCTCGCCGCTAATCTTTTTAGGGAATCTCTTAAAGTATTAAAAGGAAGGTGTATTCCAGATTTCAGATCGAAATGCGGATCCGGCGTTTTGGAAGTTTATCCAGGAAATTATTCATTCGGCGGGACTTATCGCAAGTATAGTGTATCCACGACGTAGACGCGTGGTCTGTTGGCTGAGAGCAGTGGGGGAAGGCTTTGCACGCAGCGCTGACTCGTTGAAGCGAGGCATATTTACTCGTACGCGAAAAAATACCCTCGCCCGTAGACGCACCGTGCCTATGCCGCCGGAAATGCCGAAAGTGAAGCGTGGCACTGTAGCTAGATGAGAATGGATATAAAACCTAGGCGGACGCTCAAGCGGGAGTGAGAAAGCAGTACAACCTGAAGAATAGTAAAGCGCGGGGGTGTGAAAAAAATGCTGAAATGACCCGCGTATAGAAAGGGTAGTGTTGGAGTTTGTTTGGATTGTTCGAACGTAAAGAATGATTTAGTTTAAATTTGTATTGTCTCATTTTTACTGTGATCAATTTTTTTTTGCATTTTCAAGTCGTAGAACTCTAAATGAGCATCTTGAAAAATAAGTAAACGATTCTGGTAGGAAAGTTTTTCCAGAAAAACCATCAGCCAACCAAAAAATTAATTCGCATCGCACTCTAACGATGGAAGTATCAATCTTTTTAGGAAAAGACGAGGGCGAGGGGGGAATCGCCCCATGTTTTTATACTCCAATAAGGCGCGGTTCTGGAAAAGTGCATGTTTCTTCATGGACAATTACCTGCGAATTTCGGTGTGAAAACGGCCGAGGAATTTCCTCAAATGGGTAGCCCGATGATGGTGAAGCCCCGCACGGTTATCGATTGGGCATGATGCCCTCATAAAAGTGCGTTCCGGACATTTGAAATCGTTGCCGATTTTTTTTGTGGCTTTCGTTAGGTACTAGGAACGATCGGCGCAAATAAAAAAAACTGGGAATCCCTTTATCGCCGGAAATACAATTTTTATTCGAATTTCACCCCCTCACCCGCCACCCATGAGGGTGGGTTCCGGAAGTTGGAAATCGTTGCCAATTTTTTTGTGGGTTTTGTTAGGTACTAGGAACAATCGGCGCAAATAAAAAACTGGGAATCCCTTTATCGCCGGAAATACAATTTTTAATCGAATTTCATTCCCTCCCCCACCCCCGATAAGGGCGGGTTCCGGAAGTTGGAATTCGTTGCCAATTTTTTTGTGGCTTTCGTTAGGTACTAGGAACGATCGGCGCAAATAAAAAAACTGGGAATCCCTTTATCGCCGGAAATACAATTTTTATTCGAATTTCACTCCCTTTCCCACCCCCGATAAGGGCGGGTTCCGGAAGTTGGAAATCGTTGCCAATTTTTTTGTGGCTTCCGTTAGGTACTGGGAACGATTGGCGCAAATAAAAAAAACTGGGAATCCCTTTATCGCCGGAAATATTATTTTTATTCGAATTTCACTCCCTCTTCCACCCCCGATAAGGGCGGGTTCCGGAAGTTGAAAATCGTTCCCAATTTTTCTGTGGCTTCCGTTAGGTACTAGGAATGATTGGCGCAAATAAAAAAACTGGGAATCCCTTTATCGCCGGAAATACAATTTTTATTCAAATTTCACTCCCTCTTCCACCCCCGATAAGGGCGGGTTCCGGAAGTTGGAAATCGTTACCAATTTTTTTGTGGCTTTTGTTAGCTACTAGGAATGATCGGCGCAAATAAAAAAACTGGGTATCCCTTTATCGCCGGAAATACATTTATTAATCGAATTTCACTCCCTCTCCCACCCTCGATAAGGGCGGGTTCCGGAAGTTGGAAATCATTGCCAATTTTTTTGTGGCTTTCGTTGGGTACTAGGAACAATCGGCGCAAATAAAAAAACTGGGAATCTCTTTATCGTCGGAAATACAATTTTTATTCGAATTTCACTCCCTCTCCCACCCCCGATAAGGGCGGGTTCCGGAAGTTGGAAATCGTTGCCAATTTTTTTGTGGCTTCCGTTAGGTACTGGGAACGATCGGCGCAAATAAAAAAAACTGGGAATCCCTTTATCGCCGGAAATATTATTTTTATTCGAATTTCACTCCCTCTTCCACCCCCGATAAGGGCGGGTTCCGGAAGTTGAAAATCGTTGCCAATTTTTCTGTGGCTTCCGTTAGGTACTAGGAATGATTGGCGCAAATAAAAAAACTGGGAATCCCTTTATCGCCGGAAATACAATTTTTATTCAAATTTCACTCCCTCTTCCACCCCCGATAAGGGCGGGTTCCGGAAGTTGGAAATCGTTACCAATTTTTTTGTGGCTTTTGTTAGCTACTAGGAATGATCGGCGCAAATAAAAAAACTGGGTATCCCTTTATCGCCGGAAATACATTTATTAATCGAATTTCACTCCCTCTCCCACCCTCGATAAGGGCGGGTTCCGGAAGTTGGAAATCATTGCCAATTTTTTTGTGGCTTTCGTTGGGTACTAGGAACAATCGGCGCAAATAAAAAAACTGGGAATCTCTTTATCGTCGGAAATACAATTTTTATTCGAATTTCACTCCCTCTCCCACCCCCGATAAGGGCGGGTTCCTGAAGTTGGAAATCGTTGCCAATTTTTTTGTGGCTTTCGTTACGTACAAGGAATGATCGGCGTAAATAAAAAAACTGGGAATCCCTTTATCGCCGGAAATACAATTTTTATTCGAATTTCACCCCTTCTCCCACGCCCGATAAGGGCGGGTTCCGGAAGTTTGAAATCGTTGCCAATTTTTTTGTGGCTTTCGTTAGGTATCAGGAACGATCCGCGCAAATAAAAAAACTGGGAATCCCTTTATCGCCGGAAATACAATTTTTATTCGAATTTCACCCCCCCCCCCCCCTCCCGCGCCCGATAAGGGCGGGTCCGGAAGTTGGAAATCGTTGCCAATTTTTTTGTGGCTTCCGTTAGGTACTAGGACCGATCGGCGCAAATAAAAAAACTGGGAATCCCCTTATCGCCGGAAATACAATTTTTATTCGAATTTCACTCCCTCTTCCATCCCCGATAAGGGCGGGTTCCGGAAGTTGAAAATCGTTGCCAATATTTTTGTGGCTTCCGTTAGGTACTAGGAACGATTGGCGCAAATAAAAAAAACTGGGAATCCCTTTATCGCCGGAAATACAATTTTTATTCGAATTTCACTCCCTCTCCCACCCCCGATAAGGGCGGGTTCCGGAAGTTGGAAATCGTTGCCAGTTTTTTTGTGGCTTTCGTTACGTACAAGGAATGATCGGCGCAAATTAAAAAACTGGGAATCCCTTTATCGCCGGAAATACATTTTTTAATCGAATTTCACTCCCTCTCCCACCCCCGATAAGGGCGGGTTCCGGAAGTTGGAAATCATTGCCAATTTTTTTGTGGCTTTCGTTGGGTACTAGGAACGATCGGCGCAAATTAAAAAACTGGGAATCCCTTTATCGCCGGAAATACAATTTTTATTCGAATTCCACCCCCTCTCCCACGCCCGATAAGGGCGGGTTCCGGAAGTTGGAAATCGTTGCCAATTTTTTTGTGGCTTTTGTTAGGTACTAGGAACGATCGGCGCAAATAAAAAAACTGGGAATCCCTTTATCGCCGGAAATACAATTTTTATTCGAATTTCACCCCCTCTCCCACCCCCGATAAGGGCGGGTTCCGGAAGTTTGAAATCGTTGCCAATTTTTTTGTGGCTTCCGTTAGGTACTAGGAACGATCGGCGCAAATAAAAAAACTGGGAATCCCTTTATCGCCGAAAATACAATTTTTATTCGAATTTCACTCCCTCTCCCACTCCCGATAAGGGCGGGTTCCGGAAGTTGGAAACCGTTGCCAATTTTTTTGTGGCTTCCGTTAGGTACTAGGAACGATCGGCGCAAATAAAAAAACTGGGAATCCCTTTATCGCCGGAAATACATTTTTTAATCGAATTTCACTCCCTCTCCCACCCCCGATAAGGGCGGGTTCCGAAAGTTGAAAATGGTTCCCAATTTTTTTGTGGGTTTCTTTCGGTACTAGGAACAATCAGCGCAAATAAAAAACCAAGAAATCCTTTATCACCGAAAATACGCTTTTCATTCGACTTTCACTCCCCCATAAGGGTGGGTTCCGGAAGCTGGAAATCGTTGTCAATTTTGTTGTGGCTTTCGTTCGGTACTAGGAACGATCGGCGCAAATAAAAAAACTGGGAATCCCTTTATCGCCGGAAATACATTTTTTAATCGAATTTCACTCCCTCTCCCACCCCCGATAAGGGCGGGTTGCGTTAGTTAAAAATCGTTCTCAATTATTTTGTGGGTCCCTTTAGGTACTAGGAACAATCTGCGCAAATAAAAAACTGAGAAATTCTTTACCAACGGAAATACGATTTTCATTCGTGTTTCACTCCTTCCTAAGGGTGGGTTCCGGAAGTTGGAAATCGTTGCTAATTTTTTTGTGGCTTTTCGCAGACACCCAAAACTGTTGCCGCAAATAAAAAAAACTGGGAATGTCATTATCACCCGAGACATAATTTTTTTTCACTTTCATCCCCTCAATAAGGGTGGATTCTGGGCCCCCAAATTTTTTAAAACGTTTTGTATAGCCTGTACAGATATTCTGGAGTCATAATGTACCCGAAAAAAATTATTTAAAAATAAAAAAAATGCAAAGATTTTCGTTGGAATCCAACGATGCAAACTTCAGGCTCATCCAAATGTAGTGCTATTAGTAAAAATCAATTTTTCAGAAATTATTTTCTCGGCTTTAATCACCTTTTTCGTAACTGAAATTTCGGAGGAATTGCTCTTGGCCGCTCAAAGAAATTGTCTTTTTCATTGTGTCTGCAACAAAATTGAACCAGATACCTATTTGGACTTCCAATGAAACGTTTTATTTTTCCATAGTTATTTTCGAAGCAAACACCTACACTGACAGAGAAATTCTATTGATATTAACTAACCGCGTCTATTTGATTTATTTATATTTGAATTATCTAGATTTCCCGTAGAATCAAATTTTTCATATTGCATTCCATTATTGGAATTATTTATTTTAAATATATTTATTAATTCAAATCAAAATCTATTTAATATCGTCCAATAACTAAATATCTTATTTAATCCTAATAAATCTGTGATTCGGTTTCATCTGTTCAAAAAACAATTTACTTGAATTCGCTAAAAGGATCTATTTGATTAAATTTTTTTTAAACAAACAGAATTTTCGTGGAGTCAACTATTCTTCTATTTAATTAAACTAATGGTCTGTCTTTATTGCAACACTCATATCAAAGGGGTGTGGGGGTAGAGAGGGTGGAGAGAGAGAGAGGAATTATATGTATATAGGTTATGCGCATGTTATTTGATAAAACTCTCTAATTATCACAATGATATTAACTAATTGATATAGTTTATGTGATACAGCAATTAAGTATAGGAATTTATTTGGTCTCTTATGCCATATCTGCGACGAAGAGGTTACAAGCACTCGGTAGCATAGAGGCAGCGTGCGTACCTATGAGTAGGTAGATACTAGGTTCAATACCCATATAGGTGCAATATTTTCCGCGAAAAAAATCATTCCAAAAGGCCAGGCCATGACGAATTACGATACAAAATTGTTGTCGTAAACTCTCAAATAAGTGCTTAATTTCATTTTGGATTTACAGTGTACATTTAAGCAAATATAGATTTATTTGAATCGAATGTTTATTTATTCGATTTAAATAAATTTTATATTAAAAAAAGAATAGCTGAAACGAATAAAAAAATATTATTGAAACAAATAAGATCGTAGTAGGCTGTGAGACAAGGAAAAAACCTATATCATTTAAATAGATCCTATTCAAATAATGAAAAAAATGGCATTGTTCGATTTTTTTTTACAATGAAGTCTACAGAAAACGAAAAAAATTTGTTTGATTAATGACGCAATCAGACCCATTTTCCTTGGATCACCCTCTTCTTTTTTCGCTTTTACAACTTAAATTACAAAAGGTACGATATCTTTGCGGATAACTATTGCGACTATTATGTTTAGGCATCTTTTCCAGGTTTTTATAAGTTTTTTCGACAAGAAGTATGCTAAGCGTGAAGTCGCTCCCATATTTTCGTGTGGCCCGAATCACGAAACACGAGACGACTAAAAAGTATAAAATAATTTCTCCTAGCCCCATACAGGATGTCCTGAAAATGTGTAATTGTGAAATTTGAATAGCTATGAAAATACTTGTCACATTCAAAACGAAAAACGAGGGGCGCATGCAATAAATAATTGATGTAAGAATAGTTCACTTAAGTCACTAAGAATTGTATTGCACTGCAAATTATATGAACTCTTGTGTGAGTTTTCTCAACGACGGCTACTCCCTACATTCCTTACTATTACATGCACCCAACGTTTTTCGTTTTAAATCTTGCAAGTATTTTTATAGCTATTATAACTTCACAATCACAAGTTTTAAGGACAATCTATATGGGGTTAGGAATATTGTATGGGGTATTAAATCTGTATGGGGCAAGAAGAAATTATTTTATATTTTTGGTCCGTTTTGAAAACGTGGTATCTAAAAAAAAAATAATTCAAATCATTTTACATTTTATTTTTTCTCTTCCACTAAACTAAATTTTGTTTGACAATTTTTCCTCTTTCTCTCTCTCTCTCTCTCTCTCTCTCTCTCTCTCTCTCTCTCTCACACACATTTAGTTCTTCAATCTGAAACCTGTTGCATACTGTTAAATATTGTATATATTATTTAAATATATACAATATCTATTTGTATTTTTTTAACTTCCATCTGTACAGGGTCCTTCCCCCTTGATACATTCCCCATATTCCACATTATATCCCCACCTTGCGACCGCAGCCGACTCCCCCCTCTGTATTACATTCACCATAACATTTTTGCGATGGGTATAGGGAAACTGCGGAAAACCTATACCAATACAGCCGGTCCCGAGTTCGCTTCCCAGTTTCGGAGCTTCAGTCATACACACACGACACACACACGTACCGGTCCATGTGCGCGACATCCGTGTAGAACTGGAGCTACGTCACGCTCGTATTTATCTTTCTCCGAAACTACGAGACGGCGATTCGAACCCGCGACCTCCCGATGTACTGGTTCAGAGGCAAGTACGCTAACCACTAGACCAGCACACCGGTTACAATATCTATTCGTATATTATATTATTTATATTATTATATTTGTTGTTACTCAATTTGATCCAACAACAATCTCATCTTGATTCCGATTAACTCGGTTCACCCCTAACTAATTCCGAGGAAAGTGAGCTGTCCGAGCATCAACATATTCGGTTGTCTCTCTTTCGTCTCCTAGCGACGGCTCCCTCGATCCTTGTTTTTTTTTCTTCGCCATTCATTCCTTGTGCAACCGTATACCAATAAAGACGTTGTGTATCAACTGCCCTTTTGTGCTTGTAATCTCGCGTTTCCTCTCCTTTCCGAGTAAACCTCCAACTATATTTATATTTACCTTGTCTGTCTGTTTGTCATCCAGTTCTGAGCTATGTTTAAAGTTTCAAATCTCTAGCTCATCTGGAAGTTAGTTTAAAATCGATTGCAAAATTTCTACCGGACAAACAAAGAAACAGACAAATAAGAAAGCGAATTGATTAAAACGTGGTAAAAAGTAACGAAATGTCATTATTATTCTATACCACGACTATTTCGTTTATGAAGTGCAAACAAAATTTGCTTTTTGACATTTACGAGTATTTTCGCTCACGAATAGTGAGAATTTGTGGAAAGAAAAAATAATTCATTTATATTTTGTAGAGGCGGTTCGTGTACGATGAAAATAACACTCGCACAATGTGATAAACGAATGAGGACTTTATTAAAAGAGAAATCGAACAACATGTGATGAGCGAGTCAGTGTCTCTTTTGATACGCGTGTTGAACGTAGAAAAAACGCAAAAACGCGGCAAGTCGGTCGGCGTCCGCGGGAACATAAAAAGAGGGCGCTCACGGGCGTCTCGCGTCGTGAGCGTGGGCTACGGCTAGTGCTGCCACAGCAGGAACCGTCGCCCTCTAGGATTGCCATTGGGTGGCGATTGGCGCGACTTTCGAATCGCTATGGTCGTGTCGCAACACTCCCCCTCGATTCGGAGTGTCGTGATTCCGGGTCCACGATCTTCACGAGACCGAGAAGATTCAGACATCTGATGTGCTTCTGTCTCGTTACGCCCTTTGTTAAGAAATCTGCTCTCATTTCTTCGGAGGGTGTGTACTCGACCTTGATTTCGCCGGATTCGAGTACTTCTCGAACGTAGTGGTGGCGGACGTCAATGTGCTTGCTTCTGTTGTGGAAGACAGGATTTTCCGCCAGTTTTCGTGCGCCATTGTTGTCGCAATGTATCACGACTTCTTCCGTCTTTGGCGAACCGAGATCCACGAGTAGACGTCTCAGGTGTGTGGCCTCTTTGGCCGCTTCGGAGAGGGCCATATACTCCGCTTCCGTCGACGATAGGGCCACCGTCTTTTGCTTCCGGGCTTCCCACGAAATAGGACATCCCCCGAGAATGAAAATGTGACCGGTGTACGACCGTCTGTCGATAGCACAGTTGGCCCAATCGGCGTCAACGTACGCTTGCAGAGGAAGTCTGGTACGACGATACTCGAGACCCACGTCTTTTGTGCTCTGCAAGTACTTGAGCACTCGTTTCGCCGCCGTCCAATGCTCAGTTCTGAAACCACAGCAGAACTGGCTGAGGTAGTTTACTGCGTAAGCGATGTCGGGCCGCGTGCACACTGCCAAGTACATGAGTGCGCCCACGAGCTCACGGTAGGGCAGCTTCTTCTCTTCCGGGCTTGGATCCTCGTCGCTCCTTTTCAATTTTGTCCCGGGTTCCAGTGGTGTGGAGACCGCTTTAGAGTTCTGCATCTCGAATCGCTGAAGTATGTCACTAATTTACCCGGTCTGATGGTCGGTAATTTTTCCTTCGCGTTGAGAGAATTCCATTCCAAGGCAGTATTTTACCGGACCTAGATCTGTGATCGCGAACTTGCTCGACAAATATCGACCGAAATCAGAGGTGACTTTATCATTCCGCGAGGCGACGAGTATGTCGTCCACGTAGATGGAGATCAGGAGCGTGTTCTCTCCGCTTCCTTTGATATAAACGCACGGATCCGCTGAGGATTTCCTCGCTCCGTACTTCGTCAGTTCGCGGTCGATTCTATTATACCAGCAACGTCCGGATTGACGCAATCCGTATAAGGCCCGTTTTAATAGACATACCTTGTCGCCGTTGCTGATTTCTCGGAGCATCTTTTCGGCTTTTCTTCCGACTTCGCTTGCCGGGGGCTCAGTTCGAACGATGATCTCCAGGGCTTCCTGCGTATACTTCGGGATCTCCATGGAGACCTTTTCCTCCAGTTTCCCGTTCAAGTAAGCAGTCGCGATGTCGAACTGACTCACTGTCATCCCGGATTCAGCGGCGAGCGCCAAAATGGTTCTGATGGATCCGAGTCTCGCCTCGGGCGCGAATGTTTCATAAAAGTCGATACCTTAACTTTGTGCGAATCCGCGTGCGACTAGACGAACCTTTCGACGTACTAGTATTCCGTCTTGCGCGTACTTGTTGCGTAGAACGATCCGACCGCCGATCACCTTTTGACTTTTGGGTCTCTCGACGATCTCCCATGTGTTATTCTTAACGATTGACGCGAACTCCGCGGTGATCGCTTCGTACCATTCGTCAGCGCGTGGTCCGCGGATCGCTTGCTCCAGCGGTACCTCGGCGAGGTGAGAAATTTCCTCGACATATTCCGCCAGATGGTACTCTTTTCGAGGTCTCCCCCTCGAGCCGCTCCTTTCTATTCGAGGTCTCCCTCGACCCCTTTTGGGTACGGCGTGGTCGTCTTTCGATCGGGGATTCGGCTCGCCCGACGGATCCTCTGCGTCGTGCCTGTCTGCTCCGTTCTCGGCGTTGTCGCTTTCTTGAGGGTTCGTTGGAGGAAATATTCTTTCTACTTCCACGAAGCTATCATCGGATCCTTCGCAGTTCTCGTTTTCGGTAGGATTTTCCGACATTCCGATGAACTTAACGTCCCTTGCGATATTTATACGTCGTTCGTCCGGCAGCCAGATGCGATACCCCTTCGATTCGTTTGAGTATCCGACGAAGATGCCCTTTTTCGCCCGTGGTTCGAGCTTTCCCTTGGTCGGCGTTCGATCCGCGATGAATACCTGTGTTCCGAAGATTTGGAGGTGACTTACGTCTGGGGTCGCTCCGGTCCAAATCTCGTAGGGTGTTCGTCCGTTGAAGCTTCTAGACGGACATCTGTTCCGAATATAGTTTGCCGTACTGATCGCCTCACCCCAGAATGACTGAAGTAGCCGGGACTCAATGAGCAGACATCGCGTTGTGTCCATGAGGGTGCGATTTCGTCTCTCTGCGACGCCGTTCTGCTGCAGTGTGTGAGTCGTTGTTAGTCTTCGCCGGATGCCGTTGGATCTGAGAAACGATTCAAAGGGTTCATTAATGTACTCTCGTCCATTGTTTGACTGGAGTATCTGAATTTTGCATCTGTGACGATTCTCTGCCGACGCCTTAAATTCTTTAAAAGCGTCGAGCACTTCGTCCTTTCGCTTCAATAGTCGTATCTCGCCCCACCGGGAGTGATCGTCAATAAACGTTACGACATAACGTGCAGATCCGTTTGACCCGATCCTCATCGGTTCCATAACGTCGCGGTGGATTATTTCGAGTAGCTTCGTGTCCCTTTTGGAATTCTTTTTGAACGGCATCCTTGTCATCTTTCCGCGGAGACAGACCGTGCAGTCTATTTCCGGTAGTGAATCTCCGAGGTTCATCCTTCGCACGACGCCCTCGCGATCGCATTTATTGAGATCACGATGTTCAAATGTCCCATTTTCCGATGCCACTCGTTCTCGGGATTCTTCTTACCTGTTCCGCCTGTAGCTGCAGCTTTTGCAGCATGCTCATTGGTTGGCTCGCGTATGTAATAGAGTCCTTTTTTTCGAACAGCGATCAACAACGATTTTCCGTTTTCGTCAGTAATCTCGGCCTTCTCCTTTGTAAAGGTTACCGAATACCCTCGGTCAGTGATCTTTCCTACGGATAGTAAGTTGGTACGTAATCCGGGTACTCGAAGTACGTCACGCACTCTCACGTCCGTTGTGCGACCGTCGACGTCGGTGCTTATTGTCACTGGACCTTTTACTTCGATCGGCGTAGATGTGCTCTCACCAGCAAGCATCACTCTTCCGTTGCATGGTTTGATAGTACTTACGAACTTCGCTTCGCTATTCCCCATATGCGTCGTACAGCCGCTGTCCAAACACCAGCGATTTCCGCTCTAAGAGGTCTCCGAATCGGCGACGAGCGTGTGTTCCGTTCGCATGTACAGGCTGATTTCGTCAGCTCTATTCGCACTGTCAGCGTCTTTTCTCGGTTCCGTACAGTCGACGGCCTTGTGGCCTACTTTCCTGCATCGATGGCACCGATACCTGAAATATGTACCTTTTGATTTATTTTCGACCTTTTGGACGTCTTTAGGTTCCTCCTCGTATTTCCGTATCGCTCTTCGGGGTTTTGTCGCGTGTTTTCGCGCGAACATTGCGCTCGATTCACCGGTACGCATTTCGTTTTTTCTAACGTCATGTTCCTCGATAATCTTCACGCGCAGCGCTTCGAGATTGGGCAGCTCGTTACGTGACTCGATGGCACACCTGAAGTTTTCAAAACTTGAGGGAAGACTATACAATAGCATTACGGTTAGCAAGTCACTGTTGATTTCGATCTCCATTTCGCTTAGTTTGTCGACTGTGTCGAAGTATTTACGAAGGTGTTCGCGCACGTCATCGCCATCGGCCATCTTGTGCAGTGTGAGCTGCTTCAGGAGCGTCGCCTTACGTGCGGGGCCGGTCGATTGATAAATCGATTTGAGTTTTGCCCACACTTCCCTCGACGTTTCGCATCCTTTTATCTGTTTAAGCTCAGATGGCCTGATGGACAAGACTATATCCGATTTTGCCTTTTGGTCTTCTACACGCCACTTACTTGCCGCCTCCATGGACGCCGCGTCTCCCGTGATGGATTCCGGCTTAACTTTGTCACCGTTTACGTATCTCCATGCGTCATTTTTTCCGAGGATTGCTTCCATTTGTATTTTTCACGTGTCGAAGTTTTCCTTGCCCAAGAGTTCGATTCGCACGACGTTCGATGATGCCATTTCACGCGCGTGTGCTTTTCGGTAATTGTTTTTTTATATTCCTTTTGTTTGACGTGCTATTTTATTTGCCTGGGCCCATAACCTGGAGAGGCGGTTCGTGTACGATGAAAATAACACTCGCACAATGTGATAAACGAATGAGGACTTTATTAAAAGAGAAATCGAACAACATGTGATGAGCGAGTCAGTGTCTCTTTTGATACGCGTGTTGAACGTAGAAAAAAACGCAAAAACGCGGCAATTCGGTCGGCGTCCGCGGGAACATAAAAAGAGGGCACTCACGGGCGTCTCGCGTCGTGAGCGTGGGCTACGGCTAGTGCTGCCACAGCAGGAACCGTCGCCCTCTAGGATTGCCATTGGGTGGCGATTGGCGCGACTTTCGAATCGCTATGATCGTGTCGCAACATATTTTAATTTTTTTTTAATCTCTCAATTTTTAAGAGTTTACTTTTACTCGTTTGTCCATTTTTCATTAAAGAATAACAAATAAACCAGCTAAAAGTTTAAAAGTCCATTTGGTAAGGCTTTTTGGTTTGACAAATTAACTGGATGTTGACAGTTGTAACCTCTCTGTATTCCCTTTACTTTTTTTAATATGAAATTTATCTTCTGCTAAATTGGCATATTGTAAATTTTTTTGTCGATCAATTTGTGAATAACAAAATTTGGTATGTCAATTTCTTTCAAAAAAATCTATACTACTAAAAATGAATGTTTTCATTTAAAAAGCTTGCATATACCAGTATACGAAGTTAGCAGAAAACAAATTCGGTATTTCAAAAAAATATTATAAATACAGGGGGGTACTAAACTTTGAAAATACAGTTCATTTTCCAAACAAAAAACCGGCTTAAAAAATGGAATTTTGTACTTTCAGAGGGCATCTTGGTTATTTTCCAATGAGAAATTGACAAACGAATAACATTACACTTCCAAAAATGAAATAGAAAATTCGTCCGATAAAAAAAATGATTAAACTCAATGTTGAAAAAAATGATATATTTTCTTTCTCCAAATTGCCACTTTCCATAAGCGTAAATACCGCGTTTGCGTTATCTTTACCGTTGGATTTTACAGCGCATATGCAGCAATAATATTTGTTGCTGAGAGGTATAGAAAGTACCACACCTAACGATTACAACCGTGGTCGAGAAGAAATGCAAAAACAATTGTTCAAACAATTAATTTTGCATCACTTTCACCGATAGTTTTTGTAGCGCGTCGGCAGCAATCATATTTGCTGAAAGGTATAAAAAGTACCGCATCTAGCGATCACCTAGAACAACCATGGTCGTGAAGCAATGCAAAAATAATCGATTAAACAATTATTCTTGCGTCATTTTTGCCGTTGTGTTTTGCAGCGCTTAAGCAGCGGTCATATTTACTGACAGGTCATGTTTAAGGTGCGGTATAGAAAGAACCGCACCTTACGATCACGAGAAGAAATGCATTAATAGCTGTTCAAACGATTATGTTTGCATTACTTTTACCGATGCGGCTTGTAGTGTGTTACCACCAGCCATATTGGCTAAGAAAGAAGTAAGACCCCTCGCATCTACCGAACACAAACGTGGTCGAGAAAAATGTATAGTTATTAAAATAATGAATTCTTTTAACATTTTTATTGATTAGTCTTCCCACATGAAAATAAAATATATAAAAAATATATCGAAAAATATATAAAACATGTATTAAATATAATTTGTTCGAAAAGTTGGATATGCCAATTATATTTTTGGGTAAGGGTAAAACCTATGCGATATATAAATATAAATCCATTTAAGGTACATCTTAAATATATCAAACATACAAACTGAATGTATGTTTTATATATTTTGAAGATGGTTGGTTAAGCAACTTGAGTGACAGATGACGTTGCGAATGAAAAACATCTTCACGCCGGTATCTCGCGATGACCTAGCCGCACTAGCCGGAATAAATGATCGGACAAAAAAATTGAAGGTTATGTAATTCTATTCGATTATCGCTCTCTATGCGAACGCAATTAAGTAATTGATCCGATAATTTTAGTTACTCTTGTTAATGGAAGCATTTCTTAATAAACTAATATTGTGTATTGTACGATATGGAGGCGATACGAAAGTTCATCAATTTAACAAGTAGAACTAGCTCAGTGGACAACGTCCCAGCTCATCACTCAGAGGTCCCGGGTTCGAAACCACCTTACGGCGTGTAAGCGCCTGATATATTTTAAATTTAAACCATTAATATAATTGAAGCGCAAACACCATAATCGTAATTAATGACAACGAAAAATATCGTAAAAGGGTGCAATGATGTAAATAACGTCATAACAAAATTTTTAAGAATATTTTAAGTATATCTTAAATACACGTTGAATATATTTCAATAATATATGAAATGTAGTATGAACATATTTAAAGTATACTTTAAACGGAGTATGAACATATATCATGTACATTTTAGATGTAGTTTAAATACATTTAAAGTATATTTCAATTATAATTCGAATACACTTAAAATACATTTGTAGTATATTTTTAGGGTAATTTGAGCACATTGTAAGTACATTTTCAATATAGTTTGAATATACGTAACCGCCTATCCAACATATATTTTTTATATACATTCTGAAGATCTATTTTGGCCGAAAAGTTTGATATCTCGAATATATTTTTAATGCATTTCCCGTATACATTGCATATATCTAATCTATATCTAAGATGGATAATATATATCTGAAATATATTTTACATCCATTTTTGATATATTAAAAAATATATTTTACATATATTTTATTTCCGTGTGGGTTAGATTTATTTCACCGCTGTTTTTCACAGTGCGTCACCGGAATTGTCTTTGATGCTGCATTCGATTTTGCTCGGATCGTTAGACAATGAACATTTTTAAAATATCATTTGTTGAAGTAACGTTTTTCAACAATAATCTCGCTGTACAAAAGCGTGAGCGGCCAGCAAGAACTGTTGCTGTGAAATTGAGATTCTTTGAAATCTCGAATTTCGTGCTAAGTCGGCGTTGACAAAGACAAGCAAATTCTTTGTCGACGCCGACCGTGGATCAGCGTGTGGGTATATCCGTGTACATACCGACACAAATTGTGTACTCGCTACAAAGGGAGAGCATGTGGTAAGTAAACAATCTTGAACCCCGTGCGCTCGACGTACCGAATGCACACTGGAACACACGCAACCCCGCCGCAGTATGCGTTCGGAACGAACACGCGGTCGTGACGAACGTACGCTGTGACATCTACCGGTAGGTAGCAGTAGCTCGAACGAGTTCTGCCTTACTAGCACGAGCCGGGGCTGCGTCGAAGTTTTCCTTCGGATGTCATTTCGTCTTAACCATGCACGCCAAGCCTTGCACAGCATTTCCAGTGTACCTACTTATGTGGTTCATACTGTGTTCATGTATGTTTTGCTGCAATGGTAATATCAATTTGTGGTAATAGATCGTGACTTCTTAAATAAAAATGAAAGTTTTTTGGATAAGATTATTTCTAAGGTTTAAAAATGTTGTGTACAACGTTTTTTGTATGTGTGCATAATACGTACAGTGACAGGCAAAAGAAGGCCACCTTCCATTGTATCCCTTTTTTCACGATGAATTCATTAACAAAAAACATGCTCAGAATCTTTAGCTCATGGGAGTCGCCCATCACTTTATTTTGATATTTGCTAAACAAATTTAAAAACACATGCTTATTAAATAAAGTTTGACTTCGATTATACATAAATACTAGGAAATACATATATACGAAAAAGAGACCGTTTTTCTATTTATACGAAACAGCTGACAAAAAATATTCCCGAACAACGAATATTATGTAGTATGCTCCCCTACAGCATTTAACACCGCTTGGAGTCGTCCAAGCACACTCTCGACAAGGTTTTGAAGGTGGTATTCGTTTAATGTTTCCCAGGTTTTCCTCATCACCGCAAAATAATTATCTTTGTTGGTCACGTTTGTTTTGACCTCCATAAAGCTAGCAGAGCAATCTCCCGAAAATGGATTTAATTGATATCAAAATTTTGTGCTTTTTATGTGCTAATTTTGTGCTCCATTTAAAATGTTTGTGCTCTTACCGATTAGCGGGAAATTAGAAATCAAAAGTGCTCTGCTGGCTTGCCATCAAGCTAGCAGAGCACTTAATGATATTTGGCTTATTTAAGAATGAAACTATGTGATATTTATGTACTTTGCGAATATCGAACAGCCAAACCCCTATTTTTTTTTCGCCCGATTTAGACCCTTAAAAATCCCCAAATAAGGGAATTTACCATTTTTTTGGATATACTGACATGAAAATACATAATATTTGTGTGCTTTTTATGTGCTCTACGAATATTCAAGAGCCAAACCTAAAGAGTTATTTTTTCGATATCGCAAACTCAAAGTAGTCCACATTTATGTGCTTTTTATGTCCTCTATGAATATCCAAGAGCCAAACCGCTAAAACGCAAATTTCTCCCAAAACCACCCCCACAAGACCCAAATTACCCGCCAATAGGAGTAATGGTTATTTTTCCGATATCGCAAAATCAAAGAAGTCCATATTTGTGTGCTTTTTATGTGCTCTATGAATATCCAAGAGCCAAACCGCTAAAACGCAAATTTCTCCCAAAACCACCCCTACAAGACCCAAGCTACCCGCCAATACGAGTACTGGTTATTTTTTCGATATCGCTAGATCAAAGTAGTCCACATTTATGTGCTTTTTATGTGCTCTACGAGTATCTAAGAGCCAAACCTCTAAAACGAAAATTTCTCCGAAAACCACCCCTACGAGACCCAAGCTACCCGCCAATGGGAGTAATGGTTATTTTTTCGATATCGCAAAATCAAAGTAGTCCACATTTATGTGCTTTTTATGTACTCTATGAATATCCAAGAGCCAAACCGCTAAACGCAAATTCCTCTCAAAACCACCCCTACAAGACCCAAGCTACCGGCAAATACGAGTATTGGCTATTTTTTCGATATCGCGAAATCAAAGTAGTCCACATTTATGTGCTGATTTTGTGCTCCATTAAAAATTTTTGTGCTCTTACCGTTCAGCGGGAAATTAGAAATCAAAAGTGCTCTGCTGGCTTGCCATCAACCTAGCAGAGCACTTTTGATTTCTAATTTCCCGCTAAACGGTAAGAGCACAAAAATTTTAAATGGAACACAAAATTAGCACATAAAAAGCACATAAATGGGGACTACTTTGATTTTGCGATATCGAAAAAATAACCATTACTCGTATTGGCGGGTAATTTGGGTCTTGTGGGGGTAGTTTTGGGAGAAATTTGCGTTCTAGCGGTTTGGCTCTTGAATATTCGTAGAGCACATGAAAAGCACATAAATATTATGTATTTTCATGTCAGTATATGCAAAAAATGGTAAATTCTCTTATTTGGGGGTTTTTTAAGGGTCTAAATCGGGCGAAAAAAAATAGGGGTTTGGCTGTTCGATATTCGCAAAGCACATAAAAAGCACATAAATATCACGTAGTTTCGTTCTTAGATAAGCCAAATATTATTAAGTGCTCTGCTAGCTTGATGGCAAGCCAGCAGAGCACTTTTGATTTCTAATTTCCCGCTAAACGGTAACCGCACAAAAATTTCAAATGGAGCACAAAATTAGCACATAAAAAGCACAAAATTTTGATATCAATTAAATCCATCTTCGGGAGATTGCTCTGCTAGCTTTATGGAGGTTTTTTTTTGTCGATCCTTTCGTCCAAAATTGACCATAGATGTTAGATGGGATTCAAACCAAGTGATTGTGGTCATTCAAGGATTTTGATCTTGTTGGATTTTACAAATTGTTGTGTTTTTTTAGCTGTTCAATCAAACAATTCATATTTTCTCTCATCATACTAAATAACCTAAACGCAATTGGTTTGTCCAAACATTTTTTCGCAAATTGTAAACGTTTATTTTCATTGCACTTGTTAATAAGAGGTCGTTTACTAGCAAATCGGCTATGTAAATTAGCTTCACGCAGTCTGCGCCGAATCGTTCTATACGACAAATTTGATTGAAGGTTTTCTTGAATAGCCCGTACTGTTGAAGATGAATTTTTCTTGCATTTCCGCAGGATACGCGACTTCCTCCTTCTTCCATATCACCAACAGAATCATTGTCGCAAAACTTCTTCCTCAATTTCTGCACTTGAGTTCTGCTCACTCCAAATTTGTCAGCTATTTTTCGTTGTGAAAAATCCGTTTTGAGTGTCTTTTATCGGCTCACCACAGAAATACGCAGTCAGTCGGAACTCATAATGTCATGCTCAACAACCAGGCCATCGCAGCATTCACTCATCGCCACATCGTCTCCACGATGGCATAGAACGACGCCATTACATCGTGTGGACAATCCGCGAGCTCTGCCTCAGCAAAACTCAACAGATGTGACTACACGATGTACTGATCCACTCAACAGCCTTCTAGTGAAATCACTATTAATGCATCAGAAAGTAAAGGCCAAGAGCGAATCATTTGATTGTTAGTTCATATAAGGCATCTGTGATAATAAAGACAATACATTTTACATTGGGTGGAATAAAAACTTGTACTATTGTCACCAGATCCATAGCACCCTTTTTTCTCGCCAGCTACACTCATTTCTCAACGAAACCATGCCGTCTTGGAAGGTAAAACAAACAACAATATTTTCGGGGGATTTATTATTACCTGGTGTACTTTTTAAACTTTGAAGAAGTTTTTAAAAGAGACACATAGGTAAGCCTGTGGAGTATGCAACCTCCGTGCTCACCTATGTTAATAATGCAGTATTCTTATGTGTTGTATTTAGTATTCGGCCTCCATACACATCCCTATGTACTAGCAGCTCCCATATACTTATGCCTACCCATTTAACAGGCAGCGTCCACATGCACATGCATACCTATGTGGAGTGTGGTCTTTATATGCATGTATGTGCCTATCCAGAATTGTGTTTAATGCTTCTGGCCCCCAACCCGGATAGGGGCTTTAAGCCGTTTCAGTCGAGATGAGGCTGGGTTACAGGAAAACCAGTGGTTATAGAAGACACTCAACTCTACTTTGACATGAGCTTAAACTTGGGTGTGTGGGTGAGTGTATGTGTACATGTGGGTGACACAGTGAGCACGCTTTCAGCGAAGGTCCGTGCACGGCGGCTCAGCTCGCGTCTCCGGGGGCAGTAGGGGGTTGATAGCTCGTCTTATTGCCTCCTCCTCTGGCAGGAGTCTCGGTATGTCCGCTCCGGCGTCGTACTCCTAACGTAGTTGAACATAGTCTAAGTCTGCAAGTAGGGAGTCGGAGCAAGGGATGAAGAATCAAAGAGTGTGCGATTAAGAGACGTGCGGCATAGAGCGAAAAGGGGCGGCGGGGGAGTGTTGGAGTGAAAAAGAGAGGGAGCGAGTTCCTGGTTTTGTACACATGAAGTCGGCGTAACTCGACCGCTCTTAGAGCTCTGGCGCGCATGGGCCGCTCGCTTTTTATCCCTCTCCTCCCCAGACCATCCCTCCGACGTCGTCGTCCTTTCCCCACTACATTGCCATGGGAATCAATAGTATGTACCCTAGCCTCGTGACTCGGGACGAGACGTGGGGCTGGGCCACCCGATGCCATCCGACCTCTCCCGATCCGGAGCGACTCATCCCCAGCATGTTCGACACTCCCACCCCGCAATCGAACGAGGAAGCGAGAGACCATACGTGTGACGGGAAGTCGCACGGATAGGGATTAACGATGCTCGAAGGTAGGAATCGGTGCAACGATAACCGTTGTTTGAATGAATCGATAATGATTGAGCATAGATCATTGGCAAGGACTACTAAACAGTCGATTATTGAATATGAGTAGCGCTGCACTAGTCTCACTGAGACACGAAGATTCGATCATTATACAACGAACAACCCTAAATAATTGGCATAATCGATTTCATTCGTTATGTTATTGGAGTACTTGTCATCAATGGCAGATGTACAAAAGGACAAGGCAAATTTCGAAGCTTTTTTTGTCTGAATGAATCATTCTTGGGGTTGCATACTACAAATCATTACCCATGACAACAAGACAAACAATTGAAACCACACTTTCAAACTGGTAGGTAACAATTATAAGATACTGATCGATCCTTGGTATAAACACTCGAACATTATTGTTTCGGATGACGAAAGTATCGATAAAATTAGCCCAATCAATCTAAAACAGAGAAAACTCGACCATCTCCATAAATCCTGAAAAATCATATATCCCTGCTTTTAGCTTGCTATTCCAGCTGTCTTCTGTACACACGTTTTTGTCTTGCCTTGTGCCTAGCAGGCGCACTCTAAAAGTGACTGCACCCTTACGAATCAGTATCCTTTTCCTATCTAACCATCCTAGTATCGCCTGCCTCCCTCTTCGCTCTTCGAGAATTCTTGGACCGGTTTCTCAAACCCTTTAACCTGCCCGCGCCTCTTCTCAGCCTCATGCCTTTTTGGGTCCTTGTCTATAGCAAGGCGGATGAGTGATATTCACCGATCAACGCGGTTCTTCGCGACTTTGTTCGCCAATCCGATAGTGCTCGATCGCTTTTTGAGCTTGAAAACTGGGAAGAGCTCAGGACAGGTGGACGGCAAGAAGGCGGAGGCTAATGACCCTAAAATGCGACCGGGAAGGAACGACATCGATAAGCCATATTTTCGCCTGGCGGGGAAAGCGGAATAGAGAATAAGAAGGACGAGGATGGCTCGTGTCTGGAATACGGATCGCGAAAAGGAACAGTAGGGTATTAAGAAGATGAAGTGTTATGCGGGACAGAACCTCGGAAATCAAGAAAGGGTAAAGTGAAGCGGATAGGAAAAGGATGGCTGCTGACTTACCGAGTCTTATGCGAAACCCATGTGAGACTTCTGGTCAATTCGTTACTAGCATCGCGAGGTGAATAGGTTTCTCCCAGTTTTTCCTAACTCAACCCCGTTGACTTTCCCGCGACCCATATTTCCTTCATTAGTACAGTCGTGCTGTCGCTAAAAAAACCCGTAAACAGAAAAAAATAGAGGAAGGCCAGTTTTTTGACAGGTGATTATGTAGGTGCCGCCGGTACTGAATCCAAGTTTGCCTAAAAATCGGGGTGCAGGGTTCTTTTTTAGGGGATGAAGGAGGATGGGGGTGGATTCATGATAAACTACAAGTCCTACGAGATCGGCGCCGTGAGACAAAATGTTCAGAAAAATCCGGCCTTTAGTTTTTTTGTATCCCTTGAAAAGACGTCGTTCAATTCTGATAGTTGGTTACCGGAGAACCACGAAAACTGGAATCATCCCTCGTCTTCATACCATTCGAAATCTGCAAGGTTGAGATCGGTTGGAGTTTTCGTATGAGCGTTGCTCCATACTTGAGCAATATATTTGGTTCGCAATAAATGCTTTTCCAATTCCGTTTCGCATGGCGGCAGATTGCAAGCGTCGTAATTGGATGAATCGAGATTCAGAGTTGTGGAAGCCTGGTCGTTTTTCATTTTATACGTCTTTGTGAAAATGTTCAGTCAAGCTAAATCAACATTATCAATTTTTTTTTCATTGTGCAATCTGCACGTGAATACTTCCAAAACGGGGAATGCCTTTTCAGTATCAGAAGTATAGCTGCCGAAATCAGCGAAAGCTTCTTGGTAGTGTTTCGAATTTTTCAGTATTGTTAATGGTCTTTTTTTACCCTTGCAATAAAACGCGGGATTGTAATCGCAGCCGGTCATTGCATGGAAAGCCGGTAAAGATTTGGCCAGGGTGGATTCTAATGTCTCGTATAAACGTGAAACATCAATGTAACGGCGGGAATTACCAACGCCAACATCCATAGAAATCTTAAAGAGACTTTTTACAAATTCCATATTTCCGAGCATTATTATTAGTGTGTCGGTGTCCGAACTTCGAATAGTGACTTGACCCCGTTAAGCAAAAAGCCGTTCCCGCTATAGTATAGGAGCGTAACAAGCCTGAGGCGTTTGCCAGGCTACTCCGGAACGTTCTTTTCGTTTTTGGGAGTATAGGCGTCATCGAAAATGTCTGAAAACAGTTTTTTCGTAATACCGGCAGCCATACGAAAGTAAAAAAATATTTATCCGGGTTGCTATGATAAAGGTCGGCAAAATTTTTTGACATTTTTAAAAATGCGCTCGTGCTTTATGCTTCGTGCAAAATTTCTGAAAATAAACTTTTCCGTCGTGAAATAACAAAATCTATTTACATTTTCACTATCAGACGTATTGCTATAATACCGACTGCCTCTGTTTTGTAACACAGCAGAAATGGCCTCCCACGCCGTTGCTACTTTTTTGAACGTTACGACCCACCTAGTCGGGTTCAGAATCATATAATCTGACTATTTTATACAGTTTCGGCCGTATTGCTCTGATACATGGTATTGGGCGTAGGCTCTCGTACTATAAGGAGTAATATGGACGTCCTTGCGTAGGCCGTAGAGAGGAAAAGAGAGAGCGAGAGAGACGGGCAGAGAGGGAGAGGGGCGCTGTCGAACGATTTATGTATAGAAAGGGTTCGCTCGTCGGTTTCAACGTTAACAATGAAAACCTCAGTCGACTATAATTCTACACTACACATCTCCAAACCAGGCGGCTCGGTCTACACACGGCTTCAAATTAGTTATCGATTAAACCCTCCAATAGTGAATCGACTAAAATAATTAGTCACCGGTGGACCACTCGAAAAGCACTGGTCTCGAGTGAGCGAGTGGGAAAGATAGGACTGGCGGAGAAACGGATAGGAGAATGAAGGAGAAGAGAAGAGAGAGAGATAATACTGATTAATAAAGAAAAAGACAGGCGAGAAAGAAGAAAACAGATGAGGGAGGCATATACAGAGGGAGAGAGAGATAATTGAAACAAAACGAGACTACTTATTAAAGGGGATTGCGAATCCAATGTGAGAAACCAGACTGAAGAGCGACAGCGTCGATATGGGTGTTTAATTATTTTTCCCTTTTTTACCCACCCGCCCATTTCCTTACCAACTCTCGTGCCAACGTTCCGAACAGACCATTGCGAACGATCGCCACCAGTCTTTTAAAAATATCTTTTAAGCCTATTTCCATCGACGACGTGCGTGTCTTCCAAATTAAATGTTGTCATAATTGCGTCCTTTATTTATTACGGATGTAGTTGGCGCCAACTATCCACTAAGTCTCGTAGCGAGAGGATTACGGGTTGTTTGGTAACTCCGCTCGGTGCATTTCGATGTCTGCAACCGAACAAGAACTGCGGAAATTTGGTGGTGCGCAGTGAGGAATGCAGGTCTTTACTTTCTGTTTGGAATTTTTTACACCTTACCCCATTTTTCGATATATGTGTGTGAATATATATATAAATGCTCGTGAGTGTGTGCACGCGCGTGTGTGCGCTCGTGTGTGTGTATGCGTGTCGAGTACCTACAGATAGCTTTTTAAATGGGTTCAGAAGCAACGACCCTTCGCCCACAATGTATTCAACCACCAGTTGAATATCCGAGTTTCTCATACACCATCACGACGGCACAGGCCTGACGAGTTTCCATCACAACCGAAAATTATCGACCGGAAGAATGTAGATTGTATTTCGAGGAAAAGGTTGGACGGTTCTCTGTCCATTTAGGGACAATTCGTCTCCTGAATTCGCAATTTCATCACAATGTGTGAACACAAAAGTGAGCTGTGGTGCACTCGAAGGAGCGTTGGACTAGCAACGCGAAGATCGATCACGGCCAGCATGAATGGATGCAAGCTCGGTGGTTCGGAACTCACCTAAAACATAGTAGGTGGTTCAAAACCTATCTGAAAACTACAATTTTTTCATTAAGTTAAGTTATAAGGGTACCTGTCTTACCTTGGGATCTGAACTTCCCTTACGCATTTACATAACCCAAGGCAAGACAGCCCAGCTTGAAATGTTCAGCCTATTTTGACCCTGCAGCTCCTCATAATGGTAGGAGATAGAAGGAGTAAAGTAGCTTCGAATTAAATGTAAAATAAATCTTGTAAAAACTTTTCAAAAGTCATAACGGTAATCCATCCAAGGCCAAGTAATCAAAAATCCTCTCGAAAACATAGTTGGTTGTCTTACCTTAAAAAAATATATGGTTTACCTAAGAAATTATTTAGTCATTTATTTTAATTCTAGCAATGGTTTTATTATATTTTTTCCATTAATCAAGTGTACAATAAAAATAAATGAAGTGATTTATAAGATAGCTAAGTTCGGTGTACGTGTTATGCAAGTATACGTATTATTCAAGTGTACGTATTATGCAAAACCACGTATCTTCTACTATTATTTGCTTTGTCAAATTGCAATTGATTCCGTTAAAATATAACGAAAAGCTTTAAAGTTATACAAATTTTTCGATTTTTAACCCCTATATATTTCGATCAATTCACCCCCTCTGAATTGAAAAGAGTGTATTTTTCATTATTTGCCATGAGCAATATCCTCGAAATGGTGTCCATCTAATATATTGACTGGAAATATGCGAAACTGCAAAAGTCACGCTGAGGGTGTCCAACCTGAAGGGTAATTTTCACCCCTTGATAACGTATTTCCGTCGATAAAAAAATACCTGTCTCTTAAATTTCGACGAAAAACAACATATCAATAATTGAACGAAATCGCAGGGGGGGGCGGAAATAGTAGCATATAGGGGTAGGCCGCTCTCAAACGGGTTTTTTTTTCTTTCGAAAAACGCAAAACCCGCATCTTCTACATTTTTTAGCTCTTTCAAATGCAGTTGGTGTCGTTCAAATATTTAAAAAAGTCTTTAAGTTATACATATTTTTCGACTTTTGTCCCCTATATATTTTTACCGATATATCCCCGCGGTATTGAAAAAAGTCCATTTTTCATTATTCGCCATAAGCATTATCCTCCAATTGGTTTCAATCTAATTTCTTGACTGGAAATATGCGAAACTGCAAACGTTACTTTGATGGTGTCCAATTTCAAGGGTAGTTCTCACCCCTTAATAACTTTTTTCCGCCGATAAAAAACCAGCGTGTATCTTAGTACACATGACAGAAGTGAAACGTCTTTAGCGGCCTTTGTAGGTATTCATTTCTAATAAACAGTAATGTTTTGGATTCTTGGGGAGAGAGAGAGTATTCCAAAAGGTATATAGTATTGAAAAGATGTATATTATAAAAATAAGACCTTGAATACAATATCAATAATATTTAATTTATTTCGATAATTTCCATAGTTTCGTCGGGTGGTGCTTCAATAGGTAAAGCAGCCACTATAGTCTTATGGTATCTAAAATATAAGACGTATGTTCACGATTCTATATTTTCCAGATATCGCGAAAAAATACCATCTATCGTCGTTCCGGATTTCGTTGTTGTGACATTGGGATTGTTATTCATGTGTAAGTCAAATTGTTCGCGAAGCAAGTTGCCCAGTGGTATCGAATCATTTGATCCGAAATTTAAGTTGAAATGACCACCGCGAATTAATAGTATTATGTCTTCTCCCCTGCCAAGAGCGGCAGCACCTTCGTGACTGTATATTGCAATGACTGATGTATAAAATATATGATGGCATCGAGTTTTTGATTCACAGATATATAGATGGCTACAATGACAATTGTTTTTCCATTTAACGTTTGACACTCAGCAATACAAACATCACCAATTGGTCTCACCGTCGATTTATATGAGTGGGATTGCATTGCAGTCATCTCTATATTTGGCGTGACAATGTTCAGCGTATCATATTGATTATGATAGATTACCACTCCTCCTGCTCGAACATTCGGTCGTTTGATTTGTTGACATAATTTAAGCTCGGTATGCTAACATCCTCGCCATCATTTAACCGAGTCTCAGAAAGAAGTACAATTTTTGACTTGCGTATGACAGCGTCTGTAAGATCCTCGGAATGAGCTCGAAAATTTTGGCGGCCCAGAGTGGATATTGATAATCTATACCTCTGACGTATGAAATCAAGCATTCGTTTGTCAATAGATTCCAAATAATTTGTTTGGAGTCTTCGGAATTCGTCTTGTAAATGTACCATTGCTGCTGATAACCTTCGGCCATGATGAAAGGATATATCATCACCACTTGTAATCCATAATCCTTCAATACATATTACACGTTACAAAGTGACATACACTAAGGATTGCGAATGTTGTCATATTCGTAGACGACTTCGGAACATGTGCCTCCTTGAGACTTGTGTATAGTAGTCGCACAAGCGCAAACGAATGGTAAATGTAGCCGTGCTGCGTTGATGGCCTTTTTTGCGCTCTGTATTGTCGACAACGCTTCGTTGTTGTTTTGGCTGGTTTTGTCACTGGTGGCACATTTGCTCGTTTCTCTCGAGTTTACTCTGCAGAGGTCTGGGGCATTGCGAAATCTGCGGAATAGCATAATGTATACCAAATTTCATTACTCATAACTTAAATTGACATTGGACACTGAAAAAAAGTTTGAATTGTACTGCGATACAAAGTATTGTTAATAACATCCTGTTATCGAAACAAAATGTATGGTTGAGTCGGCTATGCGTATTGCTATATCATCTATATTTATAGTCATTTCCAACCACAGTATGGCTATCGTAATTATACTACCACAGCTATACTGTACAGGTTATAGGTTATGTTTGTACGGCATGGGTCATCCCGCCATACGGTATAGTTTTAATAAGCAGAAATCTCGAAGTACGATTCACACCTTTTTCAGTGTAGATAAAACTGTGTATAATTAGTTAACAAATATTACTTACGAATAGCATAAAACACCTATAGATATCTTTCATGCGCTCGGCCACGACCGTCTCCCTCTGTCGCTCTCGCGTTTGCGTATTCGTCTTGTCGTCGCTCTTCTCTTTCTTCCTATAAAAAATCACATGCATTCAGTATTTATAGTTCATGACTGCTGTATAATAACTGAAAATCCTTGAATGCTTTTTTTAATATCGCGATGATCCTTACGTAACAGTATATTAGAAAATTAGTAGAACAATTACACAGCACATAAAATATAACCACCAAAACTTGGCATACATTTTATGGACGGGACGCAGGACGCTCACAGTGGACTCTGTATAGCACCTATTCCATTTCACTAACAAACCGCGCATGCACGTAACCCTGCCTCTCTCTTTCTCTCTCCCACTTATTCTGCCGGCTCGCGCGTTCAGAGGAGAGGAGAAGCGTACGAAGAACCGAACAAAACGGAGACGGAGAATATAGAACGCTATGTATAAGGTATACGACTATCACGATCTCTCTCATTCCCTCTCTCCCTAAGTGATATCTTCCGTCTCTTTTGCGACACGAAAAGTGTCAAAACGTTGGAGTTCTTGAAATTTTGTTCTCAACGCGGCCAAAGAAGTTCCACTTGAAAAATACGTGTACCCAACATTTCGATGGAAAATTAAATATCAAAAATTGAACGAAATTGGAGGGGGACACCGGAAAAGGCTTCCTTGTATGCATATGGATATACGACAAATCCATGAAACATTATGAATAACCCCTCTTTATTGTCGTTAAATTATAGGAATAATCAAATCATCAGGTAAGTTAAACATCCGTTTAACCCTAAAACGGTACACTGGGTGGCGCACACCCATGCCTTTTTTCCGTCGCGTAGTTAGGATACTCTTAGCAGGTAGGCTGTATGTGTTTTCCCCTAGCACGGAAATTCGATTTAGGGTTTCCCTTCAAGCGTACAATGGGTTTCGGCCGGCAGTTCGACGCTACCTCTCTAGAACAACGCATTAAAGTTTGCACTGGGTGGCTCGCACCCACGTATACCTTTTCGAATGCATACGTTTGTCTCTCTGTTGACGTCGACATGTGTTATTATTTAAGTATGTTAAAAAATGAAAAAAAAAATGTTATAAAATAAAATAAAAAGAAATAAGGGACTGGTGTAATTCCAACTCGTTTATATCCCTGCGTAACAGAATGGGCCCGAGATACTATCTTCGAAGACCCGAGGAACTTCGGCAAGTGTTTCAGAGTGCAGCGGTGGGCGATTTTGGCGGTGACGCCTCCGATAGCGACGCTGATTAGGAAATACATGCGGATTATGAAAGTGAAGCAGGGTCAAACTGTAGTGGTAAGGAAGACAAGTCAGACAACGATGCGGGCCAGCATGAAGATGAAGAGAGAGAACATGCTGATAAAAAAATGTATTGAAACCAACTAAATGCGTTTATTTCATCTATTTTCATTTAAATTAACTAAAACTGTCGTCAAATCGATGTTTTTTTTTTTAATTGATTATACTATTCCGAAGATTCATTTCAGATATATTTATTTATTCAAATCAACATCGACTTCAAACCGTTGAGGGATAAAAAAATGTGTGTGCTTCTAAAATTTTGGTATCGGGTGTTTTTTGCTCAAAAAAATATTCCGTCGTAAACACTAAATGGGTCTTTTCAGATTTTTTATAAATCAACTAGCAATTTCATAGACGTAGTAGTTCGCTTTGTGGCTGGGGTGTAGAACAGGGCCAGAGGCTTTTCCCTTAAGCCACTTATACTCTGAGCGAGCGTATAATTGCGTCCGCGAAACGTATTTGCACCACGAATTTTGCGCATTATCGCACGTAGTTGGCTAACAAGGAACCGTTGCGAGGTCGATGTCTCCGATTTAGATGAAATTTGGCATGCTTGTAGAATGGGTAAAAATAGGCGACACGTATTTCTTTATATCGGCGGAACCCGATTTTTAAGGGTTGAAAAGCACCCTTGAAAATTGGGGTGTTTTTCGTTTTTCGTCGATAACGTTTTAACAGTACGAGATATGAAAAAACTTCAAATTGCAACAATGTTTATTTTTTGGTGTACTATACATTGGAAATGAGAACGATGCAGATAGCAACAAATTTCATATTGTTTATTGCAAAAATGCAATTTTTTCAACCGTATCTCCGAGAATTTTCAATCGATTGGGATGTAAATTTGCATACATGTAGAGAATGGAAAAGTGCGGATACGGTTTTTTCTTCTTCCGATATCTCACAATTAAGGAGTTGAAACTGCCTGTCAATTTTTTTGCCGAGAGCATTGTATAATCAGCTAGCCTTTTGGCATTTCGGTCTGAATCCACGTCAATATATGTTCGTGTTATGACGCAATTGCATATTTGTAACATGCCAGCCCCCCCCCCCCCCCCCCAACGGTCCCCCTCTCGAAAGGCAAACGTTCAAAGTTCTTACCGTACGGTATGGACGAAAATTTGTAGAAATAAAAATGGGTTACAAAGAAAGTACAATCAGTCAAAATAGTCGATACTCATTTTCTCGTTTTCGAAATAAAAATAAAGTTCGAAGGTAAAAATGTATTCTTCGACTACTAGACGTTCATGATGATAATGATGAGTACAGCAACAAATGGCGTGTTGTTTATTGCAATAATTCGTGAGTTATTGCAACTACTTGTGAAAAATCACTCTTCACTTTCCCACTCATATGGGCAGAGGCAAAGCTCGCAATCACGGACTGACTTCGTGCTTCGGAAAGCAACTGGATTACAATTGTATATTTAAGAAGAAATTCCACTCCGCTCACCGTGTCGAAGACATTATCTGCAGAGATTACAGCGTTTTTGGGTTGCCGCTGCAACTGATGAACAGAATGATGCAAACATTTTTATCTGCTTATAACGCAGCATAATTTAATCTTTATCTTTAACTTTAATTTCACGAACAGCAGAACCAATAAACGAAAGAAATAAATCTTCGCAAAGAGCAACTACGGTTCAAAGAGTTATTTTTTTCGTGTGTATTTATCAATTGGGTTTCAAGTCATATAAATTCACCAACGATCATTATTGCTGCAGTTACGACGGAGAAGCCAGCCATACATTTTGAGTTCGAAATACAAATAAAAATGTACGTTAATACGGTGAATGTTATTCAACTTCTATCCATAGCAATAAGTGCTATAAATTTGTCTCGCACTCCACTCACCGAACAGGAAAAACCGTTCACTAAGGATCTAGAAAACATGATCATTGAAGTGATGGATCAACCTATGAAAATGGAAGTCGAAACTGGTTTTGATTTTCTGTCACCAAATGAAATTCATGAAGCAGCCGTAATAGAAGATGACAGTGAAGGAGATCGGCACGGACAACGATACCTAGATCCAAAAATTGATGAAAATGGATGTACCCAAGATATAGAAGAATTGAGTTACGAATACAAGACAAGAGCTGTAGATTACTGGAGATCCGGGGCAAATGGGAATAGAAAGTTATCATCTGTTCAAACTAAATTCAAAAAGGTGAAATCAGAGCCGCAGTTGCGCCGGTGGGCCCATAGTATAAATAAGGGTGGCACCTACAAAGAAAAGTTAACAAAGATAGCTCACTACACGTTAAACAATTTTAATGATGCTTTGGACAGAAGGCTGCCTGTCCATGATATAGATCTTCGACGATGGGCCTTACGTGCACGAGAAATTGTAGAAATACCAGCCGTAAATTTCCAAGCTTCCGCTTCTTGGCTAAGGACAGTCAAAAACCAACATGGAATTGCGTCACGGAAGATTACTAAATATGTAACAAAACAACAATTATTAAACGCTGATACACTTCAAAACAAAGCTATCGAATTAATAGAAATGGTGAAAGTCAACATAGCCAAAGTTGGGGCTGAAAAAACATTTAATTCTGATCAGAGTGGATTCAATTTAGAGCTACATACAGGCCGCACATTGGCGCAAGAAGGGCAGAAATCCGTTGAGGCAGTCGTGCAATCGAAAACATCAACAACACACAGTTATACTATACAGCCTTTGGTTTCTGCGAGTGGCAAGCGTTTGGCACCTATGTTGATCGTTTTAAACGAACCTACCGGCAAATTTGGTCCTCGAGTGGAACAAACTATGTTTAGAGCCGAAAATATATTTCTATTGGCTTCGAAATCTCGAAAATTGACGACTAATCATTTCAAGCGGTGGTTCCAAGAAGTATATATTCCCAATACGGATCCAAAATCGGTAATACTTCCGGATTCTTCGAGCGGCTAATGTCCAACTGCATTTAAAGAAATGGATATGCAAGGGAAGGATATTAAAGTTTTAACCATTCCAGTAGGTAAATATATTGCACCAGTTTCATTAGTTCTGTAGACAATTAGTCCATATGATAATTAGTAATCCCTGCAGGTACGACTTGAATGATACAGCCCCTTGATGTTTATGGCTTCCGTGTATGGAAAAACTTCGTCAAACACTTTTCTGACGCAGTAATATTATACAATTACGACGTCAATCAGCATTTGAGAGACAATATTGTTGAATTACAATCTCTTACACACAACCAGTGTTCTTCTACAGGGCTTACAAACCTTTTCAAATATGCGTGGTACAAAAGCGGGTACGAAGAAGAAAGACCACCAAACTTCGAAAATCCGGTAGAATTCTACTTTTCACAAAATGTACCGACATGCGATATATGCGGGGAAGCAGCTATTATCACTTGTGCGTGGTGTAAGAAATCTCTTTGTTTCAAATACTTTTATCATGACTATCATTATTGTAATAAGTATAATCCATAAAAAACATAGAGTTGAAACGTTTCCTAAATGAGTAAACGTGAGAACACTTTTCCGATTGTGTTGTAATCTTCAAAGACAGTACATGGCGGGGGGAAATTTCTTCGTAAATATACAATTGTAATCCAGTTGCTTCCCGAAGCACGAAGTCAGTCCACGATTGTGATCCTTGCCTCTGCCCATATTAGTGGAAAACTGAAAAGTGATTTTTCACAAGTAATTCACGAATTATTACAATAAACAACACGCCATTTATTGCTGTACTCATCATTATCATCATGAACGTCTAGTAGTCGAAGAATACAACATTTTTTCCTTTCGAACTTTATTTTTATTTCGGCCCGTTCACGAGCTAAAGAAAGAACGAAGTTTTTAAGGGTGCGTTGACCCTTTAAGAGTGTCGTTCCGCCAAAACGAAAAAATGTGTATCGACTATTTTGACTGATTGTACTTTCTTTGTAACCCATTTTTATTCCTACAAATTTTTGTCCATGCCGCACGGTAAGAACTTTGAACGTTTGCCTTTCGAGAGGGGCACCGTTGGGGGGAGGGGCTGGTATGTTACAAATATGCAATTGCGTCATAACACGAACATATATTGACGTGAATTTAGACCGAAATGCCAAAAGGCTAGCTGATAATACGATGCTCTCGGCAAAAAAATCGATGGGCAGTTTCAACCCCTTAATTGTGAGATATCGGGAAAAGAAAAAAACCGTATCCGCACTTTTCCATTCTCTACATGTATGCAAATTTACATCCCAATCGATTAAAAATTCTCGGAGATACGGTTGAAAAAATTGCATTTTTGCAATAAACAATATGAAATTTGTTGCTATCTGCATCGTTCTCATCTCCCATGTATAGTACACCAAAAAATAAACATTGTTGCAGTTTGAAGTTTTTTCATATCTCGTACCGTTAAAACGTTATCGACGAAAAACGAAAAACACCCCAATTTTCGAGGGTGCTCTTCAACCCTTAAAAATCGGGTTCCGCCGATATAAAAAAATACGTGTCGCCTATTTTTACCCATTCTACAAGCATGCCAAATTTCATCGAAATCGGAGACACCGACCTCGCAACGTTTCCTTTAAGTATATTCCGAAAGACTTGGGAATTATACATCTCATGATACCCATGCAAGAGGAATATCCTCTCGTGTATATTGAAATGATAGAGAAACATTTTTCAAATTTAAATGTATCTCTTGTACGTTTGAATTAACAATGTATTTGATTAAATACGTATTTATTGATCTGGCACATCATGGAATGCTTGAAACATAAAAAAATAAATTTTAAAGACAAAAATCGTAGCAGGTCGAGAAAGGGAAGGCAATGAGAAAAATTATTCGGCTCAATGAGTTTTGGGATCGTTCCTTGGCTACAAGAGTGGGGATGAAAATATAGTGTTTTCGGCAGGCTGCCAACCTTTGCAAATTAAACTTATGCGAAAATATATTATTATTGAGCAATTTCCAACTCATCATATTGTGAATAAATATCTCTAACAAGGAGACGTGGGGTCCGGGATTTGGCCGAATTTTTTTGTGGTCAAAGAGGATTCCTAGCATCTCACGTGGTTAATGTAGTAAGACGCACTATTCGGAAAATTCCGAAAAAAATCAATTCAAAGTTTCTTAAGCGCCTTATGAGCAGAGATGGGCAACAATGTAATCGAATAAAATCCAGTTATAGATTATTCCAGTAATGTGTAATTGAACCTCACATTAATTACTCATTGAATGAGTAATGAATAATTGAAACAGGATTTAATTACACATTACATGCTTAATGGGTAATTGGACTCTGTTAAATTAAGAATTACATTGAGCATTAAATAACGATTGTAATTCAATTACAATTTTAATTTAATTACTATTGTACTTTAATTACATTTGTAATTTAATTACAATGGTAATTCAACTACATTTGTAATTTAATTACAATTGTAATTCAATTACAATGTAATTTAAATACAAATGTAATTGAATTACATTTGTAATTTAATTCCAATTTCATTTAATTATATTTGCAATTTAGATACATTCATATGATTGAGATGAGAGTAAATGTTGAAGAGACTATGCGAGAGTACGGACCACCCTATCTGTACCCAAGTGCGTGTCTTTAAGTGAAGATATGTGACTGTGTACTTATCTGGGTAAGTGGATGCCTAACATTACAAGTGCGTGCATGTGTGTTCGCAAGCATGTGTGCATGCGCGTGTATGTCGAAATTCAAAATGGTGGATCAAAAAAACAATATTTTATTTTTTTTAAATAAAAGCTGATACTCGGGGGTGTTCAGGGTCTCTGAATCCGAATCTGAACTCAGATTTTTAAAATTCAAAATAGCGGATCCAACATGGCGGAAAAAAAAATTACAATTTTTTTTTTTAATTAAAGCTCACCCCCAGGAGATTTTTGGTGTTGTTGAATCCAAATCTGGAATCAGATTTTGAAAATTCAAAATGGCGGATATAATTAACGGATCGAAAGAAAGAACATTTCAATTTTTGGCGGATATAGTGGAATATAGCGGATGCAAAATTCGAAAAATCGTTTGATTCCGACAAAAGTATCTTTTGTTTTCAAGGTCGTTAAATTCAAACCTAACATAAGTTTTTTTAAAAATATTTTCAACGGTGGATCCAATATCGTGAATGCAATATTAAAAATATAGTTGCATTTCGACAAGAGTGAGTATACTTCGGTTTTTGAGACCAATGAGTCACATCTGGAGTTAAATTTTCAAAATTCAAAAAGGGCGGATAAAAAACAGAATTTAATTTTTTTGATATAAAAGCTGATGCTCGGGGATTTTGGGGTTGCTGAATTCAAACTTCGTATTCAAATAATGAATTTGAACCTAGCGACTTCAAAATGATTTCTACAAAACTCAAAAATTGTCGGATTAGGATGAAACTTGTGCTTCCCATCTCTTCCACTCAGCCAAACTATATTTATGTTTAGTAAAGTTGGCGCGATCGTTAGATTTTTTCTGATCTTTTTCTTTAATGTCTCATTTGTTAATTTTTTTTTTCATTTCTTCGCAGACGTTTCAAAGCTCTTTTGAATTTCGAATATTTACATTAACTTGGGATCGTGTGACGTCAAGAACTTTCGAGTGACAGATTTCGTTTTAATAAAACAACATTTAGCTGTTTTGGTCCACCATATTGGCTCTGCCATTTAGAGTTCATAAAATTTGATATGGGCTTTGAATTCAGTGACTCCAAAATCCCCAAGTGTTGGATTACTTTTTAATGTAGTATTCGATATAGCATTCGATCATTTCTGTCGAAATTTTTGAAACAATCAAAATATTGATTTTTAAATTGTAATCATTCTTGAATTCAGTGAATTGTACGATGAATTTTTTTTAATTTTATTACCCTTTTTGCATTCTTGTGTTATCGTCGATATAGCATACGTCGGAATATGATAACAAAATCAATTCAGGGGTTAGGTGAGTTTCGAAGTAAAACAAAATATTTTCTCTATTTAAAAATAATATAATATATGATTTTTTTAAATAAAAATGCTAAGCACATAAAAGAGCAATATTCCAACAATATTTTTTAAAAAATCATCCATAAATTGAGAAAATTCAGCCGGTGGTACCTGGTTTCCGGAAACCCCTCAAAACGGTGGTCACAATTTCTCAGACTAATGCTCTCTAAACTAACTAATCCAGACTAAACCTCTCTTATTGAAATCTTGCACACTTCTTCAAAATAGCATTGACTAGTGATTGAATGAAGGTTTTTTTATTTAGATAAAAGTAGCAGATGCTACTAATTCTACAAGGCTATTCGTAGTGTAAATTGAACTAATTTGCATACAACTCTGCCAAAACTACAAATATCAATTTTTTAAAAAATCCTTCGTCCAATCACTAGTCAATGCTATTTTGAAGAAGTGTGCAAAATTTTAATAAGATCGGTGCATTAGTTGTTGAGAAATCGTGTCCATCGGCTTTTTAGGGGTTTCCGGAAACCAGGTCCCATCGGCTGAATTTCCCAAATTTTTTAATGAATTTTTTTCTAACTATTGTTGAAATGTTGCTCTTTTATATGCTTAACATTTTTAATAAAATAATTTATATATTATATTTTTTTTAATAGAGAAAATATGCTTTTGTTGGCTTCGAAACCCACGTAACCCCTTAAAACAAAATTATTATGTTTAGGGTTGGTGCCCGTTTCTCCCACAATTCCGGTATTCAGCCGAGGTGCCCGTTTTGCTCTACTGTCCGTTTTGTTACAAAAGTAATTAAATTACAAAAGTTTTTTTTTTATTTGTTTTTTTTCCCCTTAGGTACACGCTTATCGCGTTTGTTACCTATTCTTCCCCTCATTGCGCCCGTTTCTTTCCTTTACTGTTTACTCATTTTTTCTCCATCTTTCTCACTGTTCCCCCCTCTTGCGGCCGCAGGCGACTTTCCCCTCGGTATTATATTCATCATGACATTTCTGTCGTGGGTGTAGGGATACTGCGGAAAAACTACACCAATACAGTCGGTCATCGAGTTCGCCCCCAAGTCGTGGAACTAGTCTTATTTCGCCGCGAAATGCCGAAGAAAAACATTTCACGACGAAATGTTCGCGACTGGGATTCGAACCCGGGACCTCCCGGTCCGCTGGTTTAGTGGCGAGCACGCTAACCACTAGACCATCGCACCGGTGTCTAAATTACAAAAGTAATTAAATTACAAAAGTAATTCAATTACAAACGCTCGAAGTAATTTGTAATTAAATACATTCTGATTGCAAATGCTCGAAGTAATTTGTAATTAAATAAATTCTAATTACAAACGCTGGAAGTAATAATTAATTAGATATGTAATTTCATTACGTGGGTAATGGCCCACGCCCATCTGGTTATGAGTTAAAAATGTTAGGCATACTTTTTTTGTCGAGCCGCCGTCTAGTCTAGATGGTTAGGGCTCTGTCTTTCGCGTCGGAGGTCTCGAGTTCGATTCCTCCTTCGGATCTTATTTTTTTTTCTTTTTTTTTTGTTATCCCAACAATTATTCAAAACGTTTTTCATGCCTACATTATTTTTTAAAATTTATTTAGATCATTTTTTAAAATTATTTTCTATTTTTTCAATAAAACAATTCATAACGGTGGGTTTTTATTTTTCATTGTAAAGTATATGAGGAGGAACATTGGGTTTGTAATGAGAACAAAGTCGATTAGGAAAAATTCAATTTTTATTCATATAATAATTATATTCAAAAACCGCAGCGGTAATTATCGTAGAAACAAACAAACCAATAATTTTTGCGCCATCTTGCGCAACATATAAAAGCGGATTTTTTACAATCGCAGGGAGTTTGCAATACATTCGTACAAAAACATGTCCCATTAACATTCATGGAAATGTTTCGAGTAAATTGCAGCGAATTGTTAGAGCAGAATCGTGAAATGAATTCCCGGGAAGATTATATAAAAATCCATTCAATAATTCACCATCAATTATCGTTGTTGTACACCACTTTGGCGTACACCTACATTTTTGCCGTCGTTTTCGTCCCTACACCTTCTTAACCTGTAACAAAAAAATAAACACAACATTGAAAATACATAAAACCTACAACACAAACGCAAATACACTAAAATATTGAACGAGGATCACCAGCGTCCCTTGTTCTTACCTTGGCGAAGAAAGTTCCTCCGTCGGTCTTCCGGCGCCACCCTGTAAAAGCCAATCCAGTTATAATTAAGCTCTACTATTTAAACTACATTATAGTATTAAGAAAATAGACCAATTAATAGATCTAAGAACTCTTACCTCTTGCGGCACATCAGATCTCAGTCCACCGTTGTCCCTCGGTTCGTAGCGTAGCAAAAGAATCTCATAATTGGACATCCGGTGTCTCCTTGTAAGAGAAAAAATTAATAAGTAATAACTGAACGACTGATTTAGCCGGGCGTGAGATCTCGCGTGCTGAAGGAAACTGCAAGAAAATAATACCTGAAAGATAAAACGGGGTCAATTAGCTTAAAATATCGCTTACACGTTACGCGCATTAGCAACAATTGCACTACACTTATCTGTAGGAATAAAAATCCAAATATTTCTACCCGAACTGTCAAACGCGTTCCGAGGTTAACCCCGTGAACTCAGAACGCATCTTCGTCGTGCCGACGCCGGTAGTTTAGCACTTCGCAATGCATGCGCCGCCCGCGGGGTTTCACCGAACCCTATTTGAAAACTTGTCCACGGCGCAAGCGCCCCGTGGCTCAAGCCGGGCTCTAATCTACCCGACGCTGCTGGAACTTGCTGGAACCCCGCCGACGGGTATAAAAGGCGAGACGCGAAGCCCGAGAGAGGCAATCCTCCCAGCGCCCTTGCCAGCGAATCCTCCCAGCGCTAGCAAAACTCCCTAACCTCGAAATTCCTCTCTACCGCCGGAAGGTGGTATCCCTCCTACCGCCAAAAGGTGGTATTCCTCTGCGCCGAAAGGTGGTTAACCCCCCTTTACCGCCGAAAGGTGATATCTACCCTACCGCCGAAAGGTGGTATCCCTGTCCGCCGAAAGGTGGCAAAAATCCTATCCCCCTCTCTCTCTTCCTCTTAAACGCAGCCAGCTCGTAGATATTTTATCGGTTATTTTTGCACCTATCGTTACATATATAATTTGTTTTTCTAATTTCGTTAAAATGATTTTATTTTTTGTTCTTCTTAGGTTTTTCTTTTCAGGTCTTTTAGGTCTAGTTGCAACGTTAAGAAAAAGGCCTTTTTCCGATTTTTTTTCGGCCAAACGATAAAATAATTTACAACAAAAGTTCATCCGTTTAAAAGATATATATTTAATGTAAACATTATAATTTTTTTAAAGAAATATGTTTCAAAATAAGCCGATACGTATCAATGGCCGAGGACGCTGCAAAAAAAACAGGTTTTGCGGTGATCACTCTCATGCTGTGACGGATTATCTGAAACCAACAAAACAGGGGGGAATCTTTAGTTAATGATATAATGCTCTGGTTGAACGAAGGGTTTTGAAAAATTTCCATTTTTCACAAAATGGCGGACGTTGAAAGTCAAAAGTGTTGTTTTGACCAAAATTTCACTTACAAAAATTGACTATAAAAAAAATGATTGTCCAAAAAAAAATCCTTCGTTCGTCCGGAGGAAAACTATGTATAGAAGAAGTGATATAAATTTCAACCCGATCGGTAAAGCCGTTCTCGAGTTACATTGATCACCGACTTCGAAAACATGGTTTTGAGAAAAACGAGTTTAAAGTTTCGAGTACGATTTGCGTGCAGATAAAATTTTTTTTTGTAACTTACATAGAGTCGTCTATTTCTGGGCCATATAGTTCGCCTTCCTGCGCTTTATTACTTGCATCTGAAGCCATTTTCAGTTGCCGCCGAGCTTCCCTCACCTCTCGAGTGTTTTCCAGGGATCGCCGGTTAGCTTTCTCGACTCGAACACAATCTTCGGCCTTGGTAAACGCGTGGGCGTGTGGTCCCAACTTGATCCCCATGGCATCAAAGACTGCTACCAAACCTTATGTACCCTCGTTAAAAGTGCAGGTAGCGATGTAAGCGGCTATGCTGACGGTAGTATAGCTGGCAGGTAATGTTTTCGGCATGATCTTCCAAACGATTTGGTTAAAACTTTCGTTGCTGTTCTGTGTGAAACCTCCAATGCACCTTTGCAACAATTCATCGTTTGTGAGACTTTCATAAATAGGTTTTATTGCATCGAAGACTTGCTTCGGCAACGCAGTGTAATCGTGTTTGAAAGACTTCAACTTCTTCTCGGCCTTTGCTTGTTGATATTTGCACCACGAGTCAGCACCTCGTGGACACTTGTGATGCTGCGGTTTCTCGTCGGTTGAAATCTTGTGATAGAGCGTAGCCCAAATGGCATCCTTCATTTTTTCAACCGAATCGGAGTTGTCACGAATAGCCTTGCCAAAATACACAGATAATTGGTCAATCAATTTAGCAGTCAGTTTCCCTTTACCGCCGAGTCCTTTATTATTTTTTTTACACGAACGTAGACGGGTGCCCATCCGTTTTTGAATATGACCAACACATTCTTTTTTCGTCACTACAGTTTCTCCATAAGGAGCAGCTGTAACAATGTCAGAGTAAGTCTTTGAATCTCCATCCCCGACGTAATACATAAATCTCGCTCCAAGATTTTCCCACGAACGACAAAACATTTCGATTACAGCATCGACCTCCATCTTTTTCGCACTGCCTATATAATTCGCCGAACAAGTTTCTTTGTGTGTTTCATACCATTCTTCGAATTCTTCCGTGTCTTTTTTATCTTCCCAAACTTCACAAGCCTTGCAGTAAGAACTTTTTACAAGTACGTCAAGAACTTTGCCCGTAAAATGTCCTATTAGCGATGTGACGCCAAACAGAGACAAAAATCCGCGTTTGTGCCACGTCCCATCACCCGACACAATCAAATCAGTATTCTTACTTTCACTGGTAGTAGAATTCAAGTTTATCTCTTAGAAGCCTTCCTCATAAAAAATTGAGCCATATTTTTACTCGCTTCACAAATATGCTCCAGTAAAATGTAGTACGTAGATTTAGTCAACCATGGCGGGAAGTCCATCAATGCGCAACATTTTTTTGCACCTTTATAACCAACGCCTATGACACGCATCGCTAATATGAACTTTCGATTCATTTCAAAAGAATGGTTAATAAAATCGCAAGACGGTATGTATTGAGGAGTACACTTATCACACACAACAGAAATTTTGAACCCAAGTCCACGTTCGCTTACTATACCAAATGATATTTTGCTGTTGCACTTTGCACATTTCACAAGACTCGTGATCGCCGAAAAAACGGTAAAAAAATTGATTATTCTGTAACCAACTGCATCCGTTTTTGGCACATGGTATTCATCCTGATCTCTCAATTTTTTTGCTGACGTACTCGCTCCGCCATCATCAGTCTCCAGTTCATCAGCGACATCATCAGTCGCAGTTTTTGGAATAAAATGCTGTTTCCTTTTTGAGGTTCGCGACTTATAAATTCGTCGATTTTTCCTGTCTTCTCGCGATACTTTTTTAATCCATTTTGCACTGAAAAACTCAAGAAATTGTTCCGAATATAAACGTTCGCACGGTTCAACGTTTAGAATCTAACTGCTTCCGAAACAGTATTTCGAACTACAAAGGTTTTTCTTATTTTCTATATATATATATATATATATATATATATATATATATATATATATATATATATATATATATATATATATATATATATACAGGTATGAAATACAATAAAGACCTTCAGCGACCCTTTGGAGTCGAGCGCACAGCTGCCGCTTCCTGTTTACTTTATATGGCTCAAACACGGCGTCCTCCAAAGTTATGTATTTCGGCGAATAATGGTCTAATTTACATTCAATTCGTCGGAAAATACTCGTAAGATATTATACTTTTAGAAAATGAAAAAAATCGATTTTTTGAAAATTCTAACTAGACCTCCCTCCTTAAGATAAAACAAATATCTTTATTTGTAAAAGATTTTTTTTTTGTTTTGTCCTCTACCGCCGCCTCATTGTTGGAATACACCCTAACCCTCCCTACGGTTCTCGTCGTATTCGCCAACATCGTCACCAATATTTCGAGACATGATTCAATACGCCTGGTTTGCCTCCAAATTATCAGTTGCTAGAAACAAACAGTGAGGCTGACATAGGATCAAAGGTCTTTAAAATAGGCTGAAAATGTCGACTCGGGATGTTACTATACACTTCGACCGAAACTTTTGGCTCATACGTGTACCTACAGAACTACCTTAATATTGAGCCTTTATTACTGCTTGGAGTCGTGAGTGGTGGTGTTCGTCTAATACCTCAAAGGTTTTCTCAGCGCCGCAATTACCTTTATTGGTCATATTTGTTTAGTCGATCTTTTCGTCCAATATGTACCATAGATTTTCTATAGGACTGAAGTCAGGTAATTGTGGAGGTCATTCAAGGATTTTAATCTTCTTGGATGTTATGACTTGTTTTTTTTTCGCTGTATGCTTGGGGTCGTTGTCCTGTTGGAATATAAACTCCTATTCTAATCAAACCCACAGCAAGGACGTTTCTAAATTTTTATTGAGGATGTCAATGTACTTATCCGCAGTCAATATTCCATTGATTTTTACTAATTCGTGTACTCCTAACCAAGCGAAGCATACCTAAACCATAATATTACCACCTCCGTGTTTCACAGTTTGTTCTACATGACGCTCTTGGTGTTCTTCCCCGGTTTTTCTCTCCATTCTTAGTCTTCTTTTTTCGATTAAACAATACAAATTTGCTCTCGTCAGACCAAAGAACCTTTTTCCAAAACGCGGTTGGCTTGTGCTTTTGTTTTGCAAATTGTAAACGTTTATTTTTATTGCGCTTGTTAATAAAAGGTTGTTTACTAGCAAACCGGTTATGCAAATTAGATTAATGAAGTCTGCGCTGAAACATTCTATGCGACAGATTTGATTGAAGGTTTTCTTGAGTAGCCCATACTGTTGAAGATGGATTTCTCTTGCATTCCCATATGATACGAGAATCTCCTCGATCTCCAGTCGCCCGTTTCCTTCCTCTTCCTTCCCTGTGCCTAACAGAACCAGTCTCGCGAAACTTTCTCCACAGTTTCTGTATGTGAGTTTCTCTCACTCCAAATTTGTCAGCTATTATTCGTTGTGAATAACCGTTCTAAATGCATTTTATAATCAATTTTCGGATTTGAGAACAAACTTGTTTTCCAGCCATCTTGGCACGCGATGTTTCTCAACTGAACAATGAGCCGGTGAATGGAGTGAACATACACTACAAGGTCGTACAAGAAGCTCAACAAAATATAGAAAAATTTGGCTCAGTAAAGTGATAGAACATGCTAAACATCAACACTGTAATGCAGTTCCTTTTGTTGTCCTATACTTGATAGAAAAACTAACGAAAAAATTACGGAAAACTAAACCAAAAAAAATAACGTACAAATTTGTTTCATACATCAAAACTGAGTCACTAGAGAGTGGAGTGAGCAAAAAAATCATCGGTGTTTCAAATATTTCCTTTTTTTCCCAGATCGAATGTAAATTAGACATACGATTTTTTGGCCGGTCACGGTATAATTTTTGCAATTAAATAAAAATATATTGAAATTTCATTTAAAAAAGAATAACCGATAAACTTGAGAACAGCGACAATTTCTGCTATTGGCACGACTGACCATCGCTAAAGTGTCGTTGGCTGAAATACTATTTACGTTTTAACCACCATTATGGATTTTGAAATTCCCGCTAGTTGATGCTTTACCGTGCGAGGCTCACTCGACTAAGCTTGTGAACACGATGTTGCTACGTTTAACCTAAAAGATTCGTCCATGTCCGAAAACATATCACTTGAGCTTGAAACCTGGGTGCGCGTACCCCGCTACACACGCAGGAATATGCGTTATTCATCCGTGCAGCTCCAAGCTAAGCGGCCGAGGGTCAGCATTGTTTACTCTCTGCCTGTTCATAGGGCATCAGCAATGCAAAATATTTTGCGTACACGAGTATGCAATAGCTATCTTCCTTGCCTTCCGTTTGCATCCAGATTGTTCACGTTTCTCTCCGCCCTTTCTGTCTGCGCTCAGACAGTGTAATTGAGTTGGTCGTGTCAAAGTGTCGATCAATTATAAACGATGTGATTTCTGTAGCATGGCAGGGTAGGGCGGGGACTGGAACGGATTATGGGAGGGGATGCAACCGACGGCAAGCGGGCTGCCTCTCGGTTTAATGAGATGTAACGTCGAAACAAATATATATATATATATATATATATATATATATATATATATATATATATATATATATATATATATATATATATATATATATATATATATATGTTTCGACGTTACACGACGTTATATATACACACACACACGCACACACACACGCACACACACACACACACACACACACACACACACGCACACGCACACGCACACGCACACGCACACGCACACGCACACGCACACGCACACGCACACGCACACGCACACGCACACGCACACGCACACGCACACGCACACGCACACGCACACGCACACGCACACGCACACGCACACGCACACGCACACGCACACGCACACGCACGCACGCACGCACGCACGCACGCACGCACGCACGCACGCACGCACGCACGCACGCACGCACGCACGCACGCACGCACGCACATACACGTATATAAACACATATGTGCGCATGGGTTCTCCAGTGTACGCCCGCGTATCCGTAGTTTAAGGGGGTATAAATCCGGGGTTAAGGATGTGCGAGAGTAGAGCGAGCGGTTTTCAAGCTCGTGATTTAAAACAATGCCCTGTGGCTTGCGCTCAGGGTACGTCAAAGCAAAGCTCCAGGGAGGACACGACCGGAATCTATCCACCCCTGTCTCTCTCATCCCTTCCCGAAGCACCTGCACCATCGGATATCCGTCCTCCTTTACGGTAGTCGAGTTTTTGCGCGGGTTCGGCCGGGGGGGGGGGGGCTCAAGCAACATCAGTCTGCCCCGCCTATCACGACACTCACAAAGTACTCGCTCGACTCTCCTTAATTATTTCCTATTAGGCTTTTTTTTATTTCTTGTACCTTGATACCTTTGATTTTTTTCCCGGGCTCGCACATAAACAAGACTACGAATCGGTGTGGAAGAAAGAGCCCAGTCAGGACGTACAAGAAAATCACCTGAAATTGTAGTAATTATATAACGTGTAAGAAAAACCACAAGTAATGAAAAAGCCCTGGAAAAAATTATCGGTTGTTTCACTATCTACAAAATTCTAATCAACCACGAAATATTTGTAATTTTTTTCAAACGATAGTTTTATTTAGATTATCACTTTTTTAATTCAAACGTACAAAAGAAGTGAAATAAGTTTTTATGAAAAACTCAAGAAAATTTACTCGAAACGCACACAAAATTATCGAAACCTGGAAACACTATGTTTCTCAATATTTTATTTTAAAAAACCATATTACGAGTATATAAAAGTACAACGTATGCATCACACAAGCACTGTATGTATGTAACTCGGGGCATGGCGAATACGCGGAGTAAGATGAATTTTAAAAAGTAACAAAGAACGCCAGGTAACAAAATGCCCCCGAAAACATTATTGCTTGTTTGACCATATACAAAATTCTGATTTATCTTGAAATATTTTTTAATTTTATTTAACGAATTCTTTTGTTATATTTTTTCAATTAAAATGTATAAAAAAAGTGAAATAACTTTTTATAAAATAGCCAAGCAAGCTTACTAAAAACCTAAACAAAATTGTTAAACCTTAGAACTAATATTTTCCTAAATATTTCATTTTTATTTTAAGAATCACATTACTATTATAACAAAAAATTGGTATTACCATTATATAAAAGTACAACGTATTTACCACATAAGTACACTGGAAATGCTGTGCAACGACTTGGCGTGCATGGTTAAGAGAAAAAGCTCGGGAAGATACACTATATATAACCTGTAACAACGCATCAACTGCCAGTGTTATTAGCAATGCGATGTCCTGCACCTTCCGCTAGTGTGATTCGGACAAGATAATATTGATATATAGTGTTATCGGTGTATATATCGGTCCACACAATTCACGTGACCGTGTCAGAGCTACTTTATATCCACTATTGACAAATATTCGACTGTACTCGGAAAAACTATCGAATATAGCGCAATGAGTATCAGGAGAGATACTCAGATATTTCGTTTTTCACCAGCAAGACGACGGCACCGTAATTCGACCTTTAAACTTGCCGATGCTGTGGCTTAGAGACGGATACAATACACAAAAAGACGGATCAATACACAAAAGTGTATACGAAATATATTTCATGTAATGTATAAAGTTGTCTGATAGAGGAGAAAGTATATACTTTTATATATCGTATTAAATTATGCATAAAAAAAAGGTTCGACGTATCGTGTCGTCTAGGGGAACATCACTGATTTGATCCATACTTTGCGGGATCACAAAATTTGATTTCCAGTTGCATAACAAATTGCAGCAGTCTATGTTTTTCCAACCTGAGAGTTAAGTAGTTGGAAAGACGAAATCCTTCGCCGAGCTTTTTTTCTTAACCATGCACGCCAAGTCATTGCACAGCATTTCCAGTGTACTTATGTGGTAAATACGTTGTATTTTGATATAATGGTAATGTGATTTTTAAAATAAAAATGAAATATTTAGGAAAATATTAGTTCTAAGGTTTAACAATTTTGTTTACGTTTTTAGTAAACTTGCTTGGCTCTTTTATAAAAAGTTATTTCACTTTTTTTGTACATTTCAATTTAAAAAATATAACAAAAGAATTCGATAAATAAAATTAAAAAATATTTCAAGATAAATCAAAATTTGGTATATGGTCAAACAAGCAATAATGTTTTCGGGGGCATTATATTACTTGGCGTTCTTTTTTTACTTTTTAAAAGTTTTCAAAGGGGATTTCATATCTTTTTGAAAAGGGAGGAATCTTTTTTTCGTTCTGCGCTAGTTGAAATAGGAGTGAATTCAAATATGTTTTCATTACTTGGCATTCTTTTTTTTTACTTTTTCAAAGATTCTAAAAGGGTAAGATTTAAACAGATACACTAAGCGCAACAATTAAGGGATCACTATTTTTTCGACGAAAAATAGCCCTTTTTCAAACCGCTGTAACTCGGTGAAAAATGGTCGGAGAAAAAATGAAAAAAAAAAAGCATTTTGTAGTGTAAACCTTCGACTTTGATAATCTGATTATAAATAATTTTTTTCGTTTCGTTTAAATAAAGAAATTCGTTGTTGAACAAAACAAAACATAAAATCAAAAAATTTGCTCGAGTTTGACAAGGTACACGGGGAACAGAAATTTTGTTTTCGAAAATCTGTTTCGACCATTCGAAAGCTTGTATCTTTCCCAACAATTTGGTTTTTTTTCTTCAATTTCTGTGCGATTTTTTTTAGCCAAGTTATCGCAGCTTTACGAAAAAATGCATTTTTCAACTTTGACCGGTCATAACTCTGGTCCAAATCATCGCACAGCGTCCAAACCGGCATCGTTGGAAAGCTTGGATTTCCCCCTACAAAACTGTTTATTTTTCGTATTTTTCGAAAGCCGTTTTCAACATTGTAAAGCTGATTGTTTAAAAGTTTGTAAAATGCCCATTTTTACACTTTTTTGTTTATCATGTTATAACATTACAACAAATGCAGAGGCACCAAAGGTTTTTGCGTTTTTTTTTAGTTCAGGGTATGTAGAAATACTCCACCAAATAGCAGATCGCTGCTTTTATTCTTTATTCGGGTTGCAACCCGGTTCTTTTGGAGAAAATCGAGATCCGTCAATTTTCAGGAAAATCGCGGTTTCTCAGGTATCAGCGCGGGGTGAAATTTCTCGAAAAAAAAAAATCAGAAAATTACGAAATTTGGTATTCAAGGTTTTTCGAGGTTGCTGATTGCGAATCTGGGATAAAAAATGGAAAAATTCAAAATGGCGGATCCAAAATGGCGGATCAAATGCAAAAATTCTTGCAATCGGGCGAAACTTGATGTTTGGGGGTTTTCGAGGTCATTCATTACGGATCTGAGGTTCAAATTGAGGATCGCAAATTCGAATTGAATCAAACTTAGCATTTCGGTTTGCCATATTGGACCCGTCGTTTTTTTTTATTTCTTCGACCTGAAATTCGTAATTAACGATCCCTCAAAACCCGCAGATTACCGAGTTCCATGCGATTCAGATCCATCAGAAAAATTGTAAAAGTACCGCCGGCATTCGAGTTATCCAACGCGTACCACGAGGAGGTTGCGCGGTCGGATTTACGCTTGGGGGGGGGGGGGGGGGGCATTGGAGAGATAAGAACTCTGATCCGGTCAGTTCGAAGTGAGTTTTTATCTCTGAAGTGAGTTCTTATCTGTGCAATGCCTTTTTAGGGATGTGGAGAAGAGAATATGCACTCATAACATTAAAAAATAAGGAATACAGAGATCAGGACCCCGCGGTTCGTCAATTCCGCAGCATTTAATGACTCCAAACCCTCTCTGTAGGACGGAGAAAAATTGCAGAGATCAGGACCCCGCGGTTCGTCAATTCCGCAGCATTTAATGACTCCAAAGCCTCTCTGCAATAGGGGGTGAAATGTGAGGGAGGTAGGACCGCACTAGTAGCGTGTGTTGCCACCTCGGTTGCGGATCACTGCCAACAATCGATCACGCATATTTATGCACCTTCGGATTGCTGCCTGTGGAATTCGGCGCCAAGTACGAATGAGCGCACGACTTAACTCATTCGTATTGGCAACATTTGGATAATTACGCCGCAAAGAGCGCCCAACCATATCCCAAACATGCTCTATTGGGTTCAAGTCGGGGCTGTTCGCCGGATGGTTGAGAGTAACAATCCGATTCTGCTCCATAAATGCACGTGTAAATGCCGCTGTGTGACAACGTGCATTATCTTGCATTAGTCGGAAGCGACCTCCGATCCGCTGCCGAAATGGCACAACATATGGTCTCACGACCTCGTCAACGTATCGTCTTCAATTTAATCCCGGTGCTGGTATGATAACCAACTCAGTTCGCGTATAACGATCCCATACCATTATGGAACCACCGTTAAACATTCGAACAGAGCGCGAACATTGTGGGGCAAAACGTTCGCCACTTCGACGCCAAACTCGTATCCGACCATCATTGCCATAGAGCATGAATCTCGACTCGTCGGTAAATAACACCCAACCCCATTGACTCGAATTCCAATGTACGTGAGCACGAGCATAATTCAGTCGAGCCCGTTGATGGTCGCGAGTTAAAAATGGAACGCGATTTGTCCGGTAGGAACGTACGCCAGATTCGCGCAAACGATTCCTCACCGTCGACCGTGAGATGGGCCTTTGAACTACTTGACTCACGATTTGCGGTGTTATTATGAAATGATTGTGGCGTGTACTCTGTACAATCCGCCGATCTTCGAGCGCACTCGTTACTCGCCTCCGTCCTTGCCCCCGTCGTCGCCGATATCGGCCAGTTTGCCGATGTCGAGTACTTACACGGCTGATAACGGACTGGCTCACTCCCATAGATTGAGCGACTGCACGCTGTGATTGGCCTTGCCCCAAAAGAGTTGAAACTCTACTGACCTCAACTTCCGAAAGCTGTCTTCGCACCGTGATAAAAATTCAGCCATCCGCGGAACAAACACAAAATTGAGAATAATTGTAAGGTTTGTTATGCAGAAGACTGGAAAGAATGAGTGGAGAAAAGATCAAAACGAACAAATATTGTGTGAAACGCACGCAAATGAAGTAGCTGACAAAACAAAAATATTGTATGTGCCTTTGCAATAACGTATGTGTACGTCTGTTGTACGACCTCTGCTTTCTTCACACTTTGAGACTAGTAGTTGGCAATCAATATTTGTGTCAATGAGAGTGACGAGACAAATTTCATAGTTATTCCCCAAAGTACGGGGAAAAAACTCAAGTTCAATGTAAAAAACAAAATTAACAGATCACATATGGCGAACCGAAATGCAGAAATTAAATGAAATCGCATGGAACTCGGTAATCTGCGGGTTTTGAGGGATCGTTAATTACGAATTTCAGGTCGAAGAAATAAAAAAAAACGACGGGTCCAATATGGCGAACCGAAATGCAAAGTTTGATTCAATTCGAATTTGCGATCCTCAATTTAAACCTCAGATCCGTAATGAATGACATCGAAAACCCCCAAACATCGAGTTTCGCCCGATTGCAAGAATTTTTGCATTTGATCCGCCATTTCGGATTCGCCATTTTGAATTTTTCCATTTTTTATCCCAGATTCGCAATCAGCAACCTCGAAAACCCTTGAATACCAAATTTCGTAATTTTCTGATTTTTTTTTTTCGAGAAATTTCACCCCGCGCTGATACCTGAGAAACCTCGATTTTCGTGAAAATTGACGGATCTCGATTTTCTCCAAAAGAACGGGGTTGCAACCCGAATAAAGAATAAAGGCAGCGATCTGCTATTTGGTGGAGTATTTCTACATACCCTGAGCTAAAAAATAACGCAAAAACCGTTGGTGCCTCTGTATTTGTTGTAATGTTATAACATGATAAACAAAAAAGTGTAACAATGGGCATTTTACACACTTTTAAACAATCAGTTTTACAATGTTGAAAACGGCTTCTGAAAAATACGAAAAATAAACAGTTTTGTAGGGGGAAATCCAAGCTTTCCAACGATGCCGGTTTGGACGCTGTGCGATGATTTGGACCAGAGTTATGACCGGTCAAAGTTGAAAAATGCATTTTTTCGTAAAGCTGCGATAACTTGGCTAAAAAAAATCGCACAGAAATTGAAGAAAAAAAACCAAATTGTTGGGAAAGATACAAGCTTTCGAATGGTCGAAACAGATTTTCGAAAACAAAATTTCTGTTCCCCGTGTACCTTGTCAAACGCGAGCAAATTTTTTGATTTTATGTTTTGTTTTGTTTAACAACGAATTTCTTTATTTAAACGAAACGAAAAAAATTATTTATCATCAGATTATCAAAGTCGAAGGTTTACACTACAAAATGCTTTTTTTAAATCTTTTCTCCGACCATTTTTCACCGAGTTACAGCGGTTTGAAAAAGGGCTATTTTTCGTCGAAAAAATAGTGATCCCTTAATTGTTGCGCTTAGTCTAGTTAAAAAACAGGACACGTCGTTTCTGAAATCTTGTATATTACCAAATGCTGTAAATATTTTTTTTTAAGTCTTCACTCCCTTCCACTATTAAATCGACGTATTTGCAGGGTGATTTACAAACGCCTATTAGTGAAAGATTTATTCATACTTCGTTTATTTGTATTCACATGCATGCATACAAATACAATTGTATTCACAAATATTTTGAACATACAAATAAATTCACAGAAAAAAATTGTGAATATTTATGTAACGTCCGAAGCCGTTTAGAAAAGATATATATTTCTAGAGTTATAAGCGTCGAGCGGTAAACGCTTTACTCCGATTACTACCCTAATGAGTCACGAGTGCTCTTCGGGATAATAATTATGTGGGAACGTTTGCTGTGAGACCTCGAGAAATCTTGTTTCTTTTATGGATTTAGGAAATTGGTAATAAAGGGACTTCAATGTCTTGTGTCACACAATAGTTTAATAAACACTCGGTGAAATAATAATTTGGTACATTCCAAGTAAATTTATAATGTGATAAATACCTTTGACAATCAGGAGCGGTGTCGTCGCTTAACAATAACGTATTCTTGCTTTCGTTGAATATTTCTTTAAACACACACGGGTACTCTCGCAATCTTCTAGAGATTTGGTCGCGGATTAACAATAACTTGTACTAGAAATATTTGGTCGTTTGACCCTTTTGATTATAAAACAATATAAATTGACTTTAATAATTACGCCGAATCACACTCTTCTACAGAAGACCCGGATTTCGGACAGCGTAACGACGCGTGAAAATTTTGGTTGAGAACTGACAACAATTATAATATACGTCCGATACTACTGTCGGATCACTCTCTTCTACGGAAGACCTGGATCACGAACAGTGTATCGGCGTTAAAAACTTCGGCTATACTGCGCTCTTGTCGTCGAGACAAGGAGGTTTTATAAGGGGGAGATGACTTTGCCAGAAGGGCTACTCTCTTAATTTGGGCACAGAGAAGAACTATTTTTCGTCTAATATCCGAGAGTTCGACCTCCTCTGAGAAACAATAAAAGTTGGATATTTTGGATCTCTACCATGTCGCATTGCCGATCCCTATCATAGGGCTTGAGGCTCCGGCCGGAAAACTTTTATTACTGCTCTCATGCAGAGCGGGAAAAAATAGCAGAGCGGCTCGCTACACGAAAATACATGCATTAGGTATTGTGCCCAGTTGATGAACAAGGAAAGCGTATATCTTTGCTATGGTCTGTGATGCACGCGTCTATAGTGTGTGAGAAGCAATACAATTGTGATAGGTATCTCAAACGCTTATATTTTTGGTTGCGGTGAAAAATAGCAATAGCTGACTATTGCTTCTCGCACGTGTACAATTATGTGTGTGCCGGTCAAAAAGAAATCAAAGAAAAACGTCGTACGTGACACCTCCCCACTTAGACTAGTCATCGTCCTCGGTGACTTCAAATTTATGCATATTAAAATATGGTTGTATTGGAATATGTATAAATGGTACAAGAATCATTGACTCTAAGTTTGAAATATGGTTTCAACATCTGGTTGTAAAATTCAGGGTCGTAAGGAGTAGGGTACTAAGTTTTTCAAAGGGGATGTGGATTATGAATGTCGTTCTGATAGCGTTTCTCCATAGACTCGTCATCCTTGGTGTGGGTGACAATATATTTCGTGCGTTTCGACATCTGACGAGGGTTTTGATAATGCGTTCGGTTATTGATCGATCGGTATTGGTTTGTAAATTCCATTTGATGTGCATATATGTCTTCTGACAATGCTCTCCTCGTGGAAGATACATCTAGACATTGCGATTGTTCAGCGGATTACAAACCGAGGTTGTATGTGGCCGTCAATGTTTCGACCAGGGACGGACATATAAATAAATGCTCGAACGTGTATATATATATGTATGGTTATATACGTTTTTTTTTAAACCGATACTCTCCACTCGATGTTCTTGAATACGCATCGAAATATGTTGGAAACTGATTCGACATTCTGCGGTGTTTCCGGATATAAGGATTGGAACAGAGGGTAGGTGATGACTGTGATAGCGGAGTTGAATCCATTGGTATATAATAGAAAGTTTCAATATTCTGACTTCTAATCACGATATCATTCTTTCTTGAAATTTAATATGCATCAATTTGCGTTCGGTATCGTTATCATTATAGTTATTAGTTAATGGCGGTAATGTATTACTATGTATCATAGGTGTTTCAACGTTCTGTCTACAGTTTTCTATATTGACAATATTTGTTTGTTTTAATGGGCATACGGTTATCGTATGGTTATTACGGTTTTCCGTCTCGAACGACATCATGAAAGACGGTTTGGTACTCCAGTATAGCAGATCAGTTCGGCATTTTCGCAGCCAACGCTTCCGTGGGCATTTTTGCAGTTCTTAATGTTTGAGCGCCGTCAGCGATATTGTCTTTGTTGGACAGCATCCAATGCGTCGATGGATGTGGCTTGCTTGTTGTTCGTCGGCCTTAAGTTTTGTTGGAAATGATGAAGTGTCATTCAGTCGACGTGAGGCGAGGTTTAGCCTTAGGTTCGTGGTAGAGCCGGTAATGCTGTCGATTGGTTGGTCTTCATGAGCGGGTGAAACACAATTTCCGAGTGGAAGCGAGGAGAGAATTGTAATTATTTTGTATACATTTGTTTTGTTCCTTTGGAAATCCTTTGAAAAATAAGAAAAACGTGTTATTGATGCACACATACAAAAATATAACATAAGTGATATTCAACTATAAAGTATTAGTAAGTCACTCAAAGTAGTAAGATAAATTGTCATCGTCTACAAGGTTTTAGTTTGTCTAAATGTTTAATTATACGTTTTCCAGTTTCTGTTTCTAGTACAGCATTATGATTGTTGAGGATTTCAGTTATCAAATAAGGTCCGGTGTAATGACAGTCGAATTTTCCTCTTCGCGGTTCTTTTATTACGTAGGCCATATCTCCCAGTTTGAAGTTAACTTCGTGTATTTGCCTATCGTAGTACCGTTTGGAGCGATATTTCGATTTTAATAACGATTTGGAAGCGAGTTGTCGCATTTCATCCAATCGGGATGTAAGGTCGCACAAGTAATCGCCATAAGTTTCGATTTTCTCAGCGGAAGGAAAAGAGCTTGGGATACGGGCAGGTTTACCGTATACGAGTTCGAAAGGAGTGAAATTAGTAGATTCGTGAATTGAGGTGTTATAGGAGAACATTGCAAAAGGGATGAGTTTGTCCCAGTCTTCGTATTTGTCAATGTAATGCTTAATAAATTCAGTCAAGACAATGTGGCTTCGTTCTAAAGATCCATTAGATTGCGGATGGTAACCTGAAGTTGTAACGTGTTTGATTTTAAATAGTTTGGCAAGGTGGTGAAACACCTGTCCCACAAAGGATCTGCCTTGATCGCTCAGAATGATTCTTGGAGTTCCAAAATGAATTATGACGTTACGAGCTAGAGCGTCAGCAATTGTTTCAGCTTTTATATCGGGTATGGGTACAGCAATGCAATATTTAGTAAGATTGTCCTGTATAGTGAGAATATGTCGATTTCCGTTTGGCGTTATGGGCAATGGTCCCACTGTGTCGATCGAAATTTTGTCAAAGGGTTCTGCTGGCGTATCAGTAATTATCATAGGCTCGCGTGTTTTAATCCGAGTCAGTTTTTGTTCTTGACAACTGGGGCAAGTTCTCACGTATTCCGTTACTTCAGCTTTGAGGTTAGGCCAATAAAATCGTTCTCGAATACGTCGATAAGTTTTTGTTACTCCTTTATGTCCGCCTACTAAACTCTCGTGATACTCGGAAATTATTTCGCGTCTTATTTCTTCGTCTGGTATTACAACGTTACCTTGGCAAAGGACAATAGAACAATCGCAATCGTTTAAACATTCTTCGAGTATTTCCGTTATAAAAGCGTGACTGTAAGTTTCCAGCATGTCTCCCGGTTTTGATATCCGTAATGATTTGATTTGATACTCGGTTATCACGTCTTTTACAGTATGGAGCACGTTTTTCAGGTCTTGGATTGAAAAAGTTTCAAAGTGTTTACTTTTCAGTACAGCACTAAAAATTTTGTTGTTGCCTTTTGTCGTAACTAAGACTTGATTGCATTTAGGCTTTTTCCATTTGATGTCTTGTGGGCAAATTTTATCCGTTTCAATAAGCAATCGTGAAATCATAGTTGTAAATTCACAATCGGCCGAAATAAAGTGCAAATAATTTCCTTTGTGATAAGTTAAGTTTTCATTAGTAATACTTATTTGTATTTTCTTTTTATCCTTTTCCATATTAGGGTAAAACAATGCAGGTGGAATCGTACTTGAAACCGTTTTGTTGAGCCTTGTATCTGGAGGTTCGTCAATTTCCGCGTTTTCAATTTCGATTTCGCTATCACTATCTGCAGAATCGGGATTCGATATTAATTTATTGAAGTGAGGTCGTCTTGCTGAATTAGATTCGTCTTCATCGGTACTGGTTTGTATGTTATTATTTATTGCGGGAGTCGATCTACCCGTGGGATGTCGAAACGTAATTGCGGATTCACCTAAGTTCGCTATTTCATCATCAGCGTCATCGGAGTCAGTATGTTCGTCGGTTTGGGTGGCACATGTTTTATTCGCGTCTGAATTTCCGTGGGTATGATCCCACCAATATTTATCCCTATTGTCTGAATTCGGGCTTTCATTGTCATTTATTTCAACTATATTTTTATTCTTTGAGACCTTGGGTAAGTTTTCGTTTTCGGAAGGTTCGTCAGTCTGAAGGCTTTCGTCGATGTCAAAAGCAAATTTTAAAACGTCTGTAATCCGTTTCATCGGTCGGGATGATGGCTCGTTTGAACGTACTTGTGGCAATGTCCGTTTAGGGGCAAGGCTAGGAAATGCGCTGTGTCGGGCCCGTGCGGTAGGAGGTGCCCTTTCAGTGTTTGATGGGATTGCAGAGAAATGTTGTTTTTGCGTGGTTCGCGAGGTTTTGATAGGTACTGCTGGAACATTGGGGGTAGTTTTACGATTCCGTACTCTTTCTCCGATTGTTGCACCAGAAATGCTTGGTTCCTCAAAAAGGGTGGGTAACGGTTTGTTTTTACTGCCCAATGGTCGGCCACGCTTAATTATTGGATTAGAAGAAGTTGCAATCCGTGGGGTTACTGTCATTGATGTTTTCTTAGCGGAAGATGAAATTGGTAATATAATCGTGTCGGTGGTAACGGGATTTCGGGAAAGGGCATCGGCGTTTGAATTAAGTCGCCCTGGTTTGTATACAAATGTGTATTCGTATTCGCGTAATCTTATTCTCCAGCGGATCAATCGCTGAACTGGCAATTTTACTGAATCAATCCATCTCAACGGTTCGTGATCACTTACGAGCGTAAAGTTTCGTCCGTACAAGTAAGGTCTGAAGTGTAATATTGCGTATACCACGGCTAGACATTCTTTTTCAGTTGTTCCGTAATTTTTCTCGGCTGGATTTAAAAGTCTCGACATGTATGCGATTGGTTTATCTTCCCCGATTTTTCCTTGACTCAATACTGCACCGATTGCGTAATGTGATGCGTCAGTCGTTAAAATGAAAGGTTCTTCAAAATTCGGATATTGCAAAATTGGAGTGGAGCATAAAGCTCTTTTCAAGTAGTCGAAACTTTTCTGTTGTTCTGGTCCCCATTTAAATTCTACGCCTTTTTTCAATAAATCTGTCAACGGCTTGGCTTGTCCCGATAAGTTCTCTATAAATCTTCTGTAATAACCCGCTAGGCCAAGGAATTGTCTGATGTTCGTTACTGTCCTAGGGATTGGGAATTTATCGACCGCTTCGGTCTTTTTAGGATCAGGACGAACGCCTTCGTCACTGATCACGTGTCCGAGATAGATAACTTCTGTATTAAGAAATTCGCATTTATCGGGTTGTAATGAATGATTGGCGTTACTGAGTTTAGCAAAAAGTCTGCGGACCTTTATACCGTGTTCCTCTAGGGAAGAAGCGAAAACTACAATGTCATCGAGGTAAACAAATAGTTCAGTGTCTTGTAAACCAAGTAATACTCTGTCCATTAATCTTTGAAAAGTAGCAGGTGCGTTCTTAAGACCAAAAGGCATTCTAACATACTCGTAGTTTCCGTTAGGGGTGCTAAAGGCTGTTTTCTGTCGGTCCTTGGGATCCATTTCTATTTGGTGAAAACCTGAGGCTAAATCAAAGGTCGAGAAATATTTTGCTCCACCGAGCCGGTCAAGGATTTCAACGATGTTAGGCAAAGGGTAAGCATCGCTTATTGTTTTTTCATTTAATGCCCGAAAATCGATAACCATCCTCCATCGTTTATTCCCCTTTGAATCTGGTTTCTTGGGAACAATCCATAGAGGCGAATTATACGGAGAAACCGAGTCGATAATTATATTATTTTCGATAAGTTTCTTCACTTGTTTATTCATTTCTTCTTTATGTACCGGAGGGTATCGGTATTGTCGAATTGTCACAGGTAATTCGTCCGTCGTAGGTATGCTATGTTTGATCTCTGACGTGGCCGGTAGTTTATCACCAGGCAGGTAAAATAGGTGTGAAAAATCGTTTACAAGATCGAAAACGTGCTGTCGTTCTTCTGTATTAAGATGATCCAAGCGAAGAGATTCTTGAATGATTTTAATTCTTTCATCGTACGTTTTATGCGTATGAGCGTCAATATCATCGTTAATGTCGTGGTCGAAAAAGTCTTCTTCACTTTCGTAATAATCAAACGGCAATATCTCTTGTGGCGGTAGCTCAATCTGTAAATCGTCTTCGTATGCATTGATTGCATACACATAGCATGTGTCATTGTTATTTGAAACAACGGCATTTCCAATAAAAACGTGATCTAATGTCGGTACTCGGGGTAGAAAACCTGTTTTCAAATCTGTTTTTAATAGTTTTATCGACACTTGGGTACGACTGCGGGCCTTGAGGTTAAGAATGGTATTATTATTTTCCTTAGGTAACTCGCGTGGTGAATGATAAATTCGAGGTTGATTCTCCTCGACCCTTTCAAAAGGAATAGGTGTAATTGGCTTTGAAGAAGTAACAAGTGCGTTATGATGAAAAGATATTTCTGCTTCTTCTTTTGAAGGAAATCGATCCCAATTATTCCGTCTGCGGGAATAGCAGAATTTTCATCAAGAACTTGAAATTTTTCTGGTTTTTCGAAAAAGGTTATTTCAGTCGACCCTAGCGTATATATTTTATCGGGTGTTATACCTGATAGCGTAAGCGATTCGTGTGTTGCAATTATGCACCGTCGTTTTAGCGATCTCAGTTTAATTATATTTATATCGGCGCCAGTATCAATAACGAAACGGCCGTAACCATTTTCGAGTTCGGGGGCACGTAGCGTTATTATTGGTGACCGTCTTTGTCCGTCGGTCCATCTAACGTATCGTCTACCGTAAGGAATTTCACAGTCGAGGGACGCTGAGTTTGTGATTCGCTCGTCGATGCGTCCATTCGACGGGCGGGTTTCAAGTTTAAATTCTCGCTTGAATTAGTGCGTTGGAAAGAGGTTGTCTTCGTTTCGTCGAATTCTCCGCGAGAGAATCTTTCGTCTTTAAGAGGCTGATTTTGGTACATAGGGTAGTAAGGTGGATAATGATTAGGAGGATAGCCCGGCCAAGGTGAATACATAGGCGGCATGTAAGGCATAGGGGGCACGCTTGTGGTGCGTAGAAATGATTCTGGAGGAAGTTCGGAAAATTTCTGTGTAAAGGCCTTCTTATGAATGGCCGCTGTTGGAAGTGATCTGAATTCTTTTCGAATGTTCGATTATTTGGAAACGGAAAGTTTGGTTGGAAGTTACCTCGAAAATTGGGATTTTTATCGTTAGGATCTCTTTCTTCCCGAGGGTAAAAAGATACATGACGTGATTCTACGTTTCGAGGGCTCTGATATGACGGCTGAGTTTGGGTGAAGCGTAATGAATTTGAATTTCTTGCATTCGCGCCCTGCATATCTCGTTCAATGCGTTGGACTACTCGAAAAGCTTCTTCTAGTGTTTGTGGATCTTGAACGCTAATTGCGTATAACAGATCGTCGGGTAACCCTCGTTTAAAAGATTCTAAGGCCAATCCGTCGAGCATAGGCAACATTTGATTTGATTGTTGTTCAGTAAATTTATCCTTTAGAGCAGCTATCGCACTCGTTCGCAATTGTTTGATTCTTGTGTAATAGTCAAGGACTGTTTCGTCGCGTCTTAGTCTGACAGCTTGAATTTCCGCACAATAGAAGGGGTATGATTTTTTTGGCGAAAAATATTCTTTTAAGGCGTCCGATAGACTTTGAATCGAATTAATTTCTTTATCAGCGATTGCATCGCGAGCAGTTTCTTTCAATTTCGAACAAACAGCTTTAAAGAAGGCGTTACGTAAGCCATCAGGCACAAACGTAAGACCATTTTCAACATCTTGAATAAAAGCTTTTAAAGGCATATTTTTGCCATTAAAATATGGCACGTGAAGCAGTGCTTGTTGGAGTGCCATACATTCACCCATATTCGTTAACATTGCATCAGTGATGTTTTGATGGTGAGTGAGATTTGCTATTATTTCGGCGTTTGCCATTTTTCCTTCTTATTTTTTTTTTGTTTCTTTTAAACATATAAATGTAGTTGAAGATTCGATTATTTATTTATTTTATTCATTTATTTTGCATTTATTTTTATTTTTATGTTATTATTATTTTTTTTATTTTCAAATAAATTTCACAAATTAAAAGAAACGTTCAGCATATCCCACCGCTGTCACCAAAATTTTCTGTAACGTCCGTACTCCGATTACTACCCTAATGAGTCACGAGTGCTCTTCGGGATAATAATTATGTGGGAACGTTTGCTGTGAGACCTCGAGAGATCTTGTTTCTTTTATGGATTTAGGAAATTGGTAATAAAGGGACTTCAATGTCTTGAGTCACACAATAGTTTAATAAACACTCGGTGAAATAATAATTTGGTACATTCCAAGTAAATTTATAATGTGATAAATACCTTTGACAATCAGGAGCGGTGTCGTCGCTTAACAATAACGTATTCTTGCTTTCGTTGAATATTTCTCTAAACACACACGGGTACTCTCGCAATCTTCTAGAGATCTGGTCGCGGATTAACAATAACTTGTACTTGAAATATTTGGTCGTTTGACCCTTTTGATTATAAAACAATATAAATTGACTTTAATAATTACGCCGAATCACACTCTTCTACAGAAGACCCGGATTTCGGACAGCGTAACGACGCGTGAAAATTTTGGTTGAGAACTGACAACAATTATAATATACGTCCGATACTACTGTCGGATCACTCTCTTCTACGGAAGACCTGGATCACGAACAGTGTATCGGCGTTAAAAACTTCGGCTACACTGCGCTCTTGTCGTCGAGACAAGGAGGTTTTATAAGGGGGAGATGACTTTGCCAGAAGGGCTACTCTCTTAATTTGGGCACAGAGAAGAACTATTTTTCGTCTAATATCCGAGAGTTCGACCTCCTCTGAGAAGCAATAAAAGTTGGATATTTTGGATCTCTACCATATCGCATTGCCGATCCCTATCATAGGGCTTGAGGCTCCGGCCGGAAAACTTTTATTACTGCTCTCATGCAGAGCGGGAAAAAATAGCAGAGCGGCTCGCTACATGAAAATACATGCATTAGGTATTGTGCCCAGTTGATGAACAAGGAAAGCGTATATCTTTGCTATGGTCTGTGATGCACGCGTCTATAGTGTGTGAGAAGCAATACAATTGTGATAGGTATCTCAAACGCTTATATTTTTGGTTGCAGTGAAAAATAGCAATAGCTGACTATTGCTTCTCGCACGTGTACAATTATGTGTGTGCCGGTCAAAAAGAAATCAAAGAAAAACGTCGTACGTGACATTTACAAGAAATCCTGTGAATTAAAAAAAATCCACATCAAAATCTGTGAATATTCACAAAAAATTGTAAATACAAAAATTCACAAAATAAGTTGAGAATTTTTTCGTATTTAAGACAAATTAAAATCAAATTCACAATGATTAGATTCAAATTTACACCAAACGTGAGCTCTTACGTATTTTGAGAGAAAACATTGCGTCGAGGCAAAGAAATTTTTGCAAAAAAAGTTGTAAGTTTCAAATATTACATCATGAATATGAAAAAATTCACAAAATGAGTTGCGAATTTCCTCAAGTTGAAGAAAAATAAAATCGAATTCACGACAATTATATTAAAATTTACACCACAAGTGAGTTCTTATGTATCATGAGAGAAAACATTGAGCTGAGGCAAAGGAATTTTTGCACAAAAAGTTTTGTGCAAAAATTTCTTTGCCTCGACGCAATGTTTTCTCTCAAAATGCGAACGAACTCACTAATGGTGTAAAGGGGGTAGCCGGTTAAGGGGGGTCTGACGGCCCCCACCGAGTTTGATCGAATCGACCCAAAAACCTGAAAGAGGGCTGAAAAACAAAATTTTAGAGATATTTTTTAACCCCCTAAACCCTTATGAAAACACCATAATCGCAAAAAATGCGTTTTTTTTATGTTTAATTTTTTTTCGAGCTTTCAAATGCATTTTAAAGCGGTTTTAACACAACCAAAATTTTGTTTCAGATGTGTAGACATGCCCTGAATTTTTCCAGATTTTTTCGTAAAGTTAAATCATGTGCAACATAATTTTAATGGCATAAAAACCGTAAAAAATCGTCATTTTTTGTATTTAATGCTATGGTTTTTATTGACGTATTAATGGTAAAAAATCGTGCACCATAGCATAGAAAGCTACTATCTTCCTCTACAAAATGACGCTAATTGGGCTCAATTCGGTCGTCTCTAGCGTCCGAAAATCAAACTTGAATAAATTCCGTTTTTATAATTTGAGCATTTTCAGTTACGAAAATGACACAAAATCATATTTTTCAATTATTTTACTTAATAAAAGTACATTTTGGGGTTTCTGAGGTCGCCGATTACAAATTTGATGTCAAACAGCTAACAAAAAAAAAAAATTACACATGTCATCAAATGAAAATGGTATTTGCTATTTCGGTTTTTTCAATAATTAAAAGTCATTGTATTTAAAAAAATCTATTTATTTATAATAATATTACATACATTCATCTAATATATACATTAAACAGACACAAGTAATACATACATTGCAACATGATTGTTATGTTGTTAATCTTCGTCACTGTGTTCTTCAATAACAGGTTCGACATTATCAACGTGAAATAGATTCGTTAGAATTTGAGCTGGGCGGATGATTTTGGACAAATACCGTGCATGACTTAAAAAGTAAATGATTGTTGCAACGTGGGCACAGCAACCAACAGTTCTTAGCCCATTTGCACAATCACATACGTAGTTTTTTATACCGTTATATCCAATACTGTTAGGGTCGTACTGAACGTAACATCTGTATACTTTCTTGTTTATATGTCTTGATTTAACTTCACATTTCAAAATGGTATCGTCCTCCAACAAGTATTGCATATTCAAAAGTCCTTCTTCGGTATACATTTCAGCTAAGTATGAAACAGTTTGCGATAACTGGTACGAGCCAGTGAAAAGGATCTTCAAATCTTGCTCTGTCATTTCCGGAAAGTCTAATACGTCATTTGATGTTAACGGTTTGAAGATCCTTTTCTTCCTATTCCAGTTTTGTTCTTCCACAACTTTCGCTAAAGAATTGTCAACGTCTTTTCTTTTCAACATTTGCTCGGCAATTTGATCTTGTAAATCGGTATCGCAATTCAGTCAAGTCCCCCCCCTGTCAAGTATAAAAACATCCCCTTTTTTGAGGATTGATCTCAAGCCGTTCGGATCACTTAGTACATGTTGTAAGATTTTCGCATCATTCACAATTGCTTCGTACGGTCCGTAAACATCTATTACATATCCATCTGTGGCACAAACTGTGAAGGGTTTACAGAGTGGACACTTTTTCTGACCAGAGAAAGATTTTTTTTGGTAACAATTATTACTACTTTTTTGGTGTCGAAGGTATGAACCATCAGCAATCAAGAGCAGGCGATCTTCAAATCCGTGTAATTTTTTTACGTAAGGCGACGTGTGATTAGCAATTAAATCTTCGCGAGAACATGCCCGAGCTCCGAAACGAAGTGGAAAGACGTCTTTCGCGAATGAATCCAAAACCGATTTGCAATAAGCAGATACTAGTTGTTCAGATTTGATATCGAAAATTGACGCAGTGATTGTGTTGGAATTTCCAGTTCTTAATTTAAAAAGGAATATTAAAAGAGCTTGATTAATACTGCGATTTTGAGAATTTCGCAAAGTGACCAACATGTTTTTTAGAGTCTTGATTTCTGCAACTGTGTATCCAGTTAGCGATTTTATGCGCTCTGCCGATAAATTGTCATCATCTACTCTGTCTAAAATACTGTTGTCGCATTTTTTGGACAGTGCATCCAAAAATAATGCCAACTCTTGAGAACTGATAGTACAAGTATTCGAAAATATTTTCAAGTTTGAAATTTCGTCAACGTACATACGTTCACTGATAAGATGTACAGGACAACAGCGATTGCCTTTTGGAATGAAAATTCGTGAACTTATAAATACCTGTAACCTCGCTTTAAACGGAACAACCGGAGATGTCGTAATTGGAGTAAGACATACGCAACAACATTTGTGAGTCGCGGTAACTCTGTTGAAAGGCATCTCGATCATTTCATAGTCCGGTTCTCTTGGACGAAGAACGTAAGGAGGGTCCTTAGAAGATTGTGATGACTGTCCTGTGGAAGATCCAGACTCCGACCGTGACAATTGTTGCGAAGACTGTTCCGAAGATTGTTCTGTGTCATCTGATACTGTCAAATTGGAGAGTGTTGATGAATGTCTCTCTACAGGATCGACAGAATTTTGTTCGCGATCAACATCTGGCAGAGGATTTTCCTCGGGATTGACGTTTGGCAGAGGATTTTCTTCGGGATTAAAATCCAACTGAAGATTTTCTTCAGGATCAGAATCACTGCTCGTCGATGGTGAAACCGTTCGGGATTTAGCGATTGCGGAACGACACAGATGACATAAAACGTCACCTTTCTCTACTCGTTTACCTAGTAGTTTAGTATATAAGTGTACGTCATCATCTGAAGAAATGGACTTCTGTTTTCCGGTATCATAACGCAACAATCTGTTGCATCTTATGCACCTTTCACCAGCCGTACATTTTCGTTTTTTCGGTGGCATCGCACAGTTTTTCCTAAAGAAAAAAAAAGAACATTGTTATTTTTTTTATTATGATTAACAAATTATTTTTTTTTTTTTTGAAAAAAATGAAAAAAGTAACTGAAACCCGGAATAAAAAAAAACCATAATTAAAAAAACAAATAGAACAAAAGTAACGAAAATCGAAAGTACATTAAAAATTGTAAATCAAAACAAAAAAAATGTTGAAAACATCGGTAAACAAAACAGAAATAAATTATTGTATTCCAAATCATTTTTTTATTGAAATATCGTTTCGTCTTAGTTTTGTTTTTTTTTTTTGCTTTTTTTTTAATTCTTTTCATGTGAGTGAACTAAACAACAACTTGAAGTTGACGGCCACCTTCTGTACGATTTCAAGTCGACTATGAGGCAAACGATTGTAGATTGAGGTTATGATTATAAATCAATTTTTATGTTGATTGATATTTAAATTGATATTCAAACTCACCTTAGAATACTGCTTCAATCACTTCGTGTTGAGATAGGCAGGTTAAACGATAAATTAAAAAAACGCTGTTAACAAAACAAATAGATTTGTTTAACGGAGCAGAGCGCGTCGCATGACGTGTGTACTGGACGGCGGCTGAACACAGAGAGAAAGAGAGACCGCGTGGAGCGGGGTTCTCGATGCGTCAGTGCGTAGTGGGCATGCGCAGTACCGTGCGGAGGGGCATACGAGCCTAAGGCCCACGTGGGTACGGTGGCCTTAGGCACTCGGGTACGTGGCTTAATAAGGTACAAGTTGGGATTTTCTCCGCCAGGTGACAGTTTAGTCGGGGAATTCCAAATTTTTTTTCTGAATAATACGTAATTTTTTGTTTGTTAATATAACTATTGACAGCTGTTACGATTAAAAATTCGTGTATAAGAATGAATTTATAATCAGCGACCTAAAAAATCCTTATTAATATCGTTCCCATAGCTTTTTTAAAAAATTTCAAAAATTAAAATATTTTTTCTTCGTTTTGACAGCTGTCATGTGACAAAACTAATTTTTGACATCAAATTTGTAATCGGCGACCTCAGAAACCCCAAAATGTACTTTTATTAAAAAAAATAATTGAAAAATATGATTTTGTGTCATTTTCGTAACTGAAAATGCTCAAATTATAAAAACGGAATTTATTCAAGTTTGATTTTCGGACGCTAGAGACGACCGAATTGAGCCCAATTAGCGTCATTTTGTAGAGGAAGATAGTAGCTTTCTATGCTATGGTGCACGATTTTTTACCATTAATACGTCAATAAAAACCATAGCATTAAATACAAAAAATGACGATTTTTTACGGTTTTTTTGCCATTAAAATTATGTTGCACATGATTTAACTTTACGAAAAAATCTGGAAAAATTCAGGGCATGTCTACACATCTGAAACAAAATTTTGGTTGTGTTAAAACCGCTTTAAAATGCATTTGAAAGCTCAAAAAAAAATTAAACATAAAAAAAACGCATTTTTTGCGATTATGGTGTTTTCATAAGGGTTTAGGGGGTTAAAAAATATCTCTAAAATTTTGTTTTTCAGCCCTCTTTCAGGTTTTTGGGTCGATTCGATCAAACTCGGTGGGGGCCGTCAGACCCCCCTTAACCGGCTACCCCCTTTGAATCTAATCATTGTGAATTTGATTTTAATTTGTCTTAAATATGAAAAAATTCACAACTTATTTTGTGAATTTTTTTGTATTTACAATTTTTTGTGAATACATTTGCATTCACAGATTTTGATGTGAATTTTTTTTTAATTCACAGGATTTTTTTGTAAATATTCACTTTTTTTGTGAATATTCACAATTTTTTCTGTGAATTTATTTGTATGTTCAGAATATTTGTGAATACAATTGTATTTGTATGCATGCCTGTGAATACAAAAAGTGAAGTATAAATATATTTGTATTTATATTCGCATGAAAATCACGATGTGAATAAATTCGTATTCGTATTTATAAATAGAATTACGCCCAACTCTGTACCTCTTAATGTTTTACTTTTTGATATACCGTCTCCATTTTTCATGAATTGCGCTTTGTTTGTTGCAGCAGCAGAAAACTCTTAATTGAAAAAGACTAGAGATAAATAAAAAAAATTTTGCGAAAATCCAACTTCATTGCGTTATTTTATTTTCGTGTTCAGCGAGTGGAATGCGAATCGATTTGTTCATTCTAAACAAAAACCCGATGAACAATGTTAAGGATGTTATGAAAAAATGTCAAATCATTCAGTACATTATCAAAATTGTCACCCAAAAATAAAATGATCCGTCTACGGCATTTATTAAATATTGACTTTTATGTAAATAAAGACATCAGTTTTTCTCCCGGCGACGAAACGGAGAGGTGGAGCGTGCCAACGTCGCATGAAGGCTTAATGGCGCACATGTCTCAATGCCATTGGTCACCGTGGCCGGCCCATACTTTCAATAAAGCCCATTTTCAAAGAGAACTCATCTTTTTTTTCTTCTAGACAATTGACATTTATCGTTCAAAATGAATTCGGTTGAATAAAGGAATGTAAACACCGTGTAAAAATAATAGACGAAAATCAGTTATTTGTTAAATATTCGGGTTCGTGAAAGAAATACCTTAAAGTGCAGAGCCATATATTTTCGAAACGGGGTTGTTCTTTTTTTTTCATTTAACACAGTCAGATTGATACGGAAAATTTGTAAGGGGGCATCCATTAATTACGTGAGGTGATTTTGGCGATTTTTCGACCCCCCCCCCCCCCTCTCCCCCTGGTGAGATGTCGTGAGATTTTGCTCGACCCCCTCCCCCCTCCCCTAATCTCACGTGAGATTTTTCAAAATGCATACGTTTACAGAAAATAAATTGTAGTAGAAGTAACTGCGGTTGTAGTACCATTTACTCCACCATGTAAAGTAGTAGGGAGACTCTGCCAACGTGATAAATATTATGTGATTACTAAAATTACTAAAATTACGTGATATTTGCCGAAGCCCCCCTCTCCCCCACGTGAGATTGGTTGAGATTTCGCTCGACCCCCCGCCCCTAAAAGCCTCGCGTAATTAACGGACGCCCCCTGAATAAAAAAAAACTTTTCTTTCATACAAGCTTTTATTTAATGTGGTAAGAAGTCTAAAATAATTTTTCTTACTAAGTCACCTATATGTGACTATAAATAAAAGTTTGAGGGTCTCTACGTTTTGAATGTTTGATAAATGTAATCAATTCAGTTTCATTAACCGTATTTAATTTGGCACAATAGAAATTAGAGAAATTGTTATCACACATTTATACTCAGCTTCAGGATTTTTATTCAAGAAATCTTAGGTTGTTTTACAGTAAATTAAAACTAAAGCTGCACTGACAAAAAAAGGGTTCCGATGACAATCATCTTATTTTCAATTTAAATAATAGTCGATAATCGCGTAATACACCAAATATGCAGCTTCAATCACACTTTCATGTTAACATGAAAATGCGCATAATCATTCACAATCTGGCCTTCCTTGGCCAGATCGCACAATAGTCCTAAGGCCTTTTCATTTTATGAAAAATGCTAAAATTCATTCTTTATTTTTTCATCATTTTTATGTTATGTCAAGCTAGAAAAAAGTCAAAAGGTCTCGTCGCTCTCCGTACCGGAAAAGGGTTTCATGCCCAAATGTTGCTCGATCCGAGGCATCGAGCGACATGGAGTATCTGAAGTTTGGCTTTCCATAGTATTTGACGCATTGAGCGCACTTGAGACGATAAACTTCGAGGTGTTGAACGACATAACCGAGGAAAGTCCTCGATACAGGTGTGGCACTCGAAGATTTCTTAGAGACGGCGGACTATCATCGTTCCATGTAGACGTAGATTGTACAGTCGCAACAATCAAATATGTTGATCACCACAGTATGAAAAGAATGGCGCGGCATATGAAGGCGCTGTCAGGCTTGAGTGTGAGATCTAACCAAACATTAGGTGTTGTCCTTATAGAATACGATTACGTGACCATCACAGGTTCGCACCAATTTTATTTGTATGAACCCGTGATCAAATATACAGGTGTCGATTGCATCGCACGAATGTCAATTAGGCCGCCTATTCGATACCTGTATGTTTGATCACGAGTTCGTATGAACAAAATTCCCAACAACTTTGGATGGTCGTGTAATGGCGTTCTATTTTACATGTTCTATTAGACGCCGTAGGGGATCTAGGATTATATATCGTGTTGCACAAAGCTTTTATTTCTCACGAGAGATTTTTCAACGATGAATAATATTTTAGGCAAAATATTTTAGGCAAGCTCTGCGTCAACAAATTCTACAGAGCCGGATGCATTTTCTACAAAAAAAAACCACTTTACCGTCTATGATAACATTCTGCTCAGAACATTTTGAAGATATGTTCATAAAAAGTTAACCCTTCGAGTGCACACCTCCGCCGCCAACCTATAAGTGCACATTGGGTCAATCTGACCCAAGGCGTTTTTCAAATCGTTGTATTCCGGTAAATATGCATTTTTGGTTTTTTTTTGTGGAGACGTTTTTTGTAGTAAATTATCCATATTTTATGGCCCTGAACTTATTTTTTGACGAAAAAGAAAATTAAATGCCAAAACATTCGTTTAAAGTGGGGCATACGTTGAAAAATACGTACTTACACGAAAGAAATCACTGGGTCAAAACGACCCAGTGTGCACTCGAAGGGTTAATGGAACGAGGTCATGAACACAAAAATTGGTAGTGACGTATAGAAGCTAGGTTATGCTCTCAGGGCACACAAAAGCTCCACATGCACGTCTGTCTGCGAATTTCTTAATTTTATATAAGCACGTGAAAGAAATGAGCACATTATTGAATTTTTAACTTACTCTGTATCTATTTGCGTATCGTCCTCGCCTTTCCTCCGACGGTTTTCCCGCGAGCGCCACGGCTAATATACGCGTGTTAGGATCAAAATAAATAATCCACACCTACATTTGAAACGACGTGAACCTTTGTTAAATAAATTTTTGGCTCTAATAAGAGCCGTTTGTTTTCTTTTTTCATATCCACGCTCGACTAACTGTGTTTGGTTATTCGAGCTGTCAAAGGGACTGTTTAGAATATACACACACACACATATATATATATATATATATATATATATATACTCGAACTACACCCTGCTTGCAATATATATATATATATATATATATATATATATATATATATATATATATATATATATATATTGCAAGCAGGGTGTAGTTCGAGTCGTGCCGTTCGAGAAAGCGGTGGCGTTGCTGTGCCTGTTGCACTAGAGTGTTAATCAATTCACAAAACGGCGTATGTGTTATGTTCACGACATTAGCCAACGACTTTATTTTATTCAATGAAAGACAATGGACGAGTGTGGAAGAATTTTTGGGGTAAAACGTCACCCGAAAATTCGGCCGTAAATTATGAGATCCCGAGATTGAGTGGACAAATCGAAAAATAGCCCGAACAAAATCGATAGAAAAAAATCACATTACATGGATAAACTGTCATTAGATTTTCGATTTGTTGCCGCGTTTTCGCGTAATATCGGAACAAAATTAGAACATCGTTTGCTAAAGCCCATCTTACTGTATAAAGTGTCGCGTTCGTCAGTCGGTCAGTGGCGACAAGATCGGTGGCATCGATCAGTAGCGTCGAATTTTTTTTATTACTTGCCGTCAAGACGCTGCCGCGTCACTTGACATAAGCCTAGCTACTAAACAGTGTGTGCGAGCACAGTGCTTCCGTTGGAGTTTGAAGGGGCGACGGGGAGGTGAATGCATGTGAAAGTATCAACTATGGCGCAAGCACGCGTCTCGAGTGAGAAAACAATGTCGATTTTTTGACGAAGCGATCTACTTTTCGGTAAAGTGTACCATGGTTTCAGTTCATCTGAGTTGCCGATATTAATTAGAGACAGGCAGGTAAAGACAATGAAAGTACTAATTATTAATATAATAAGAACTGTTGGTCAGAAATTTTCAAGGTTATTGCGTGATTTTTCGTTAATTCGTTAACCGTCTAATGGGGCAAGATCACGGTCTTACATACAGGTCTTGAAACTCGCTCAAAATTTCAGTGGTGGAGGATGGCCTCTGATTGAAGCACCGATTGTTTCAACTCGTGACCACGAGGATCGCTGCTATAGAGTGATGCAGGCTGTGTGAGAGAGACGGAAATAGATTTCAAAAGTAAACAAAACCCAAACGTAACCGCTAATTCACGCGACCACACGCCACGTGCTCTACTTGTAAACTTGTAGAAACGGTGATATCGAAAAATGACTTAGTGGTGTATTGTGTCAACGTGTAAAAGAGGCTCTCGGAGTGAAAAATCGAAACGCTCAGTGTTTCGGGTGCCGAGAGACTTGGCGCAATTAAAAAAATGGGAGTAAGTACGAAAAAATTAGGGAAGTAAGTACGACATAACCTAAAATATTTAAGGTAATCACAAACAAATTCTCATTTATTACGAAAAACAATCAATAATAAAGGTTCAAAATAACAAACTATGATAATTATCAATCTCTATCGATCAAGGTGATTAAAAAATTGACATGACCTACAATGTATAAGGCAATCACAAACAAATTCTCATTTATTATGAAAAACAATCAATAATAAAGGTTCAAAATAACAAAGTATTATAATTATCAATTTCTATTGATCAAGGTGATAAAAAAATTGACAAGATATAACGACAAGTGTTTATTATAAATTCGCAGTATCACAATACGTTCCAATCTACTATCAACCCAAACAGAAGCTAACATGGAACAGGAGCTAGAAATTAAGTCAGCAGTGCTGTTCCGAGATTCAGAAAGCGGCTTAGTCGTTGATGCTGACAACAACGTGTGCATTTGTGAAGGTTTTGGATTTCTACAATCGTATCACTAACACTCCATTCTATGTAAAACTGGTATCAATACATCCATTCTGGGCGCAATTACAAGTACAAGTTAATAATTTCAATAACAGCGTCCATTGTAATCAGTTTACGAGATCAACAAACTTGAGGTTGCACGGTATATCTCTTTAACGGTTAGATACGACTCCGTAATCTCATGTGTTGTTTGAGGTTAAGGTGTGGTCCACTAGGTCGCCGCCATGTTTCTTGTACACTATCGCGTTCGCGCTAGAGTTGCTTACCCGCGAGGAAATAAACTGCACTCCCTAGACACGGCCCTAGTTCCGTTTACACTGGCGAGTGTAGAGTGCAGCTAGCGCGAACAAACCTAATAAATACTTTCCAGGCTGGAAAACATCAAACAAAGTTAGTGAATTATTTTCATTTATCCTACTCGAGAGTCCTTCGCTTAACGGTCGGAAAAGAGGTGTTTTTTTTTTTATTTACCAACGCAAACCGTTTTGTAAACTGCACAGTAGAGATTATTGAAAATGTTTCTTGGGAAATGCATTCAAATTTTTTGAAGAGGACAAAGAATTGCAAAAGAAGCACTGTTTCTTAAGTATTTGTTTCATTTTCAAGCAATACATCCTGCAAGTGTTTCGGTCTGGATTCCACTTCGGTCTGGAATAGTTGCCACTTATTTTCCGGTCAATTAAAACAACGCGTAAAGCCTATTTTTTCAATAAAAGCTAAAACATGTTTTTAAAAAACCAAGCGTACAGGGATCGAACCCCTGAAAGCAGCATTACGATGCTTGCACCGAACCCCTCGACCAACACGAGCTCACATTGACACCTATATGAAAAACATTCATATTCATTGTACCCACTTGGATAACTATAGTCTTTTGGTTTTTTCAGGTTTACGATAAAGTTACTTTTAATTGTATTTAGGTCCATCGTGCATTTTTGACATTGAATATCATAATTTGCCTACACCAGCCAATTGTACAGCTAGGTTAGGTTCCTATGAGTCAACAATCGATTTCCATCTCTCTCGCACAGCCTGCATCACTCTATCGCAGCGACACTCGTGGTCACTAGGCGAAACGGCCGGTGCTTCAATCCGAGGACATACTCCCACCACCAGAGTTTCAAGACCTGTATGTAAGACTGTGGGCAAGATGAATACAAGCTATCGCAAAGCCGCCATATTTTACAACGTACCACTATTTACGTTAGAAAATGTGAAATAAAACATTTGGTTCCTCTTCAACCGGTGTTTCTACCAGGGGAAGAAAAAGAACTTACAAATGATTAAATGATACGGAAGCAAGATTATTCGGACTGATCCTACAGAACTTAGACGAACGGCTTATCAAATTGCCGGTATTGACAATTAAACCACTTATATATGAGAAAGATGCCAATAATTCATGTCCCATCATTCTCCCAGCCATGCTTCATCTTGCCTCGCATGCAGGGTAAGATGGAAAAAATAAAGGTTTCATTAAAAATATATATTGTATGGTACAAATCAGAAAGACTGATTTTGTTGCTTCCAAAATAGAAAGATTTTAAAATGTTAATTAGTTTAGAAATAATTAAAGTTGACTGCCTTATATATGTATTGTTTTATTTGAACATGACCTTAGCATTATCATCACCTTACCCCTACTTCCCCTACTGGAAATGCAGTGCAACAACTCGGTGTGCATGGTTAAGAAAAACTTCATTTTCTATAGTGATAAACTTGACGTGGTTGCCCGCGTCATTTACTCCCTCCAGTTAGTGGAGTATATTTTTTTTTAATTTGCATATCCATACGTTAGATTTATTAGGATGCTGAATTTTGCCCCCGTTACTTAGGGCCACTGAAAAAACATGATGTCTTTTTGTCGTCTTTCACCCTAATATATATATATAAAATTCACGAGGGGTCGGGAATAACAGTACCCGGATAACCACGTACTGCTCTGGTGGAGTACGCCGTACCAGTACCGTACCTGGCAGGTACGTGCGTACATTTCCGGTATGGTACCAGTACGCCGTACTGGGTACGCTTGTACGGCCACCGTGCTAGTGCGGTGAAGGCACGGTACCGATACGATACTGGTACGAGTTACTATCGTACGGCGTACCAGTATCGTACTGGCACTGTAAGGGTACGCCGTGGGGGACTATCTTGGTACGCCGTACCAATAGTACGCTTGGTTATCTGGGTATATCTATACATGTGTGCCTCGTTGAAAACGACACACTGAATCAAGAGACGCGGCAGCGTCTTAACGCCAAGTAATAAAAAATTAAAAAATCGACGCCACTGATCCATGCCACCGATCTCGACGCCACTGACCGACTGACGAACACACCGCGACTCTTTATACAGTAAGATGGGCTTTTAGCAGACGACTTTTAACTTTCAGTCGAAAATTACGCGAAAACGCGGCGACAAATCGAAAATCTAATGACATTTTACCAATGTAATGTGATTTTTTCCTATGGATTTGGTTTGGGTAATTTTTTAATCCGTGTACTCAATCCCTTTGATCTCATAATATTCACTGAATTACCGAGCGAACTCACGACTAGAAATTGTTCCACCCTCAGTGGGTTTTCTGAATCGAATGAAGTGTTTCAGCCATGTCATAAACATGAAACATACGCCCTCATTGATGTTGATTAATATTTTCCTGTTCACATTCGCAGTAGACGCATTTGAGACGCTCTGCGCAGCCGCGAGGGCGCCACATCCGGGCGAACGCAGCCCCTCCGAGTAGCATCGCCTGCTACTAGCTTTTTTGTTTTAATGTGTACCGTGATCTGACAGCTAAACCCCTAGGTAAGGCCAGGCTGTGCAAAAAATATAAATTTTATTTTATCTTAAGAAAAGTTAGAAGCGCAGAGAAGTTCAAAAAAAAAAGAAATCGCCCTTTTTACGGCCATATTAATTTGACGAAGATTGTAACCTCGAAAAAAAACAAACGGCTATTTTCAGAGCCAAAAATAAATTCGACGAAGGTTCTGTACATCGCGGATTCAGAACTCAGAAAATTCTCTGACATTATGGACACGGCAATAATCGATTCACGTGATAACGGAGAAAAAAGGCCAAACACATGAAATCTCCTAGCATCGGATACAGGTAAGAAAAAATAATCCACATACCTTCTACGTCCTAACATTGTGCATGTATCATAGAACAACGTGAACAAGCTTGGCATCAATTTTTCTATAAATTCCCATAACTGCTTAAAAGAATTATGTATAGTGTCGTGAAGATTAATGAATGGCCTTGCGTCAGTGCTTTTAACTTCGTCTATGATGACTGCGAAAACCAGACTTCAGTGTGCTCTCTACGATTTGCAAGCGGCAAAAGCTCTTTTGGGATACTTTTGTGTCGCAAACCCATTTCTACCCTACGTCAACTGAAAAAACTTTGTTCGGATATAACAATTGGGAAAACCTCATCTCTCGCTGTACTCACAATAGTGTCCATGCGAAGAACTTCATGTGATGAAAACAATGTTTTGTCAGACTTTACCCACAGTACTGTTCATGTAAGAAACTCTGACTAACATTTCCTAACTTTCTTTAGAGGGATTCTCACTACAGAATGCTCCTCTCACTACAGAGGAGATGCTTTTCATGAATGTTACTGGGACATGTTTTTGGACGGATGTATTGCAGACTTCCTGCGATCGTAAAAAATCCGCTGTTATATGTTGCTCAAGATGTCGCAAAAAATATTGCTTTGTTTGTTTCTACGATAATTACCACTGCGGTTTTTGTATATAATTATTATATGAATAAAAATTAAGTTTTTCCTAATCGACTTTGTTATTCTCATTAAAAATCCAATGTTCCTCCTTATATACTTTACAATGAAAAATAAAAAACCCACCGTTATGAATTGTTTTATTGGAAAAAAGAAGAAAATAATTTTAAAAAATAATGTAAATGAATTTTAAAAAATAATCTAGTGATGAGAAACGTTTTAAATAATTGTTGGGATAACAAAAAAAAAGAAAAAAAAAAGATCCGAAGGAGGAATCGAACTCGAGACCTCCGGCGCAAAAGACTAAGCCCCAACCATCAAGACTAGACGGCGCGGCGGCTCGACAAGTGCTTGACATTTTAAACTCATAAGGCGCCTAAGACTCTTTGAATCGATTTTTTTTTTAATTTTCCGAGTAGTGCATCCTACTACTTTAATCACGTGAGGTGCTAGGGGTCCTCTTTCACCACAAAAAAATCCCCGACCACGCGGTCGTGCCGTCTCCTTGTTAAAGCTCTGAAATTTAGCAAACATGCATCTACGAGGTGAAAATGCAATAACAAAACAAAAACCACACAATTTTCAACTTTTCATGTAAAATCAAAATTAGCGATATCTATTTATCCATATAAAATCTTACTAACACATACAAATAAATTCGTAGTCGACTGTCTTTGTATGTGAAAAGTTTATATGTAACAATTTTACTTCTTTAGTTTTTGTTATTTTTTACACGCATTCCATGTTCCTAACGTACATGCTTGTACACTAAGTAAACTATTACTAACAACTAACTAGTAAAATCAAATGAAGACTAAAAAAGGAAGTAATTAATTTGTAAAAAAACAAACTTTCATTTATTGTACTAAAAAGTAGAAAATTATGTTCCACCAAGTCATTAATCTGCGACTATAAATAAAAGCTTGGGGCGCTCAAAATTTAGACATATAATCGTCAATTTACATAAATCCGTTAACATATCAACTGTATTTGTAAAACAACCTTAGATTTCTTAAATAAAAATCCTGAAAGTAAATATTGTAAGGATACGAATATAAGGACGGTAATATTATGTGTGTGCGTGGAGAGTTTGACAAGGCGTGGGGAGAGATGAGAGAGATGAGAGAGAGAGAGAGGAAGAATGATTACGATTGGGATCATTACTTGTCTTTCGAACGTTACAACGAGTAGACCATACCCAGATAGACAGTCGTGATCATCACGCCGTGCATACAATTGATGAAGCAAATTTTACAGCATATTGACTGCATGTCATGATGCAAAGCCGTGAACTCATTTAGTATAGTGACTGTACAAAGCATTTTGATCTCAATATGTCGTTTACAAATGCATCGTACGTTTGGAGCATGTTCAACTCATATCGCTGTGCTCAAGTGTCCACAATTAATGTCTGCAAATTTTACGTCATACGGAAGTCATCCAATGACTTGTGTTGATGAATTCGCTGGGTTAGCACTAGCAGTAGACTTGCCATGCAAGCAATATGACGGCGATATGCATGTTTGTCAGTGATACATCATATGACGGCGATATGCATGTTTCTGAGTGATACATTCGTTGAGCGCAATATGACGACGACATGTATATTTTCCCAGTGATACATCCCACGAGCCCAACATGATGGCGATATGCATGTTTCTCAGTAATACATTCCACGGCGGTAATATGCATGTTTTCAGTGATACATTCGTGAGCACAATATGACGACGATATGCATATTTCTCAGTGATACATCCCATGAGCGCAATATGACGGCGATATACGTGTTTTTCAGTGATACATCCTATGACGGCGATATGCATATTTCTAAGTGATACATTCGATGAGCGCAATATGACATCGATATGCATACAAATCCGAAATGATACAAATAGGCAGACACAAAGAAAGTTTGCACAAGCGTAGGTAGGTACAAAATTTAACTAGGCAGGATACGTTTTAATCCATTTATAATATAGGCAGGAATATAAATAAAGCATATGCGGATATAAAAATCCGACCAGATTTTTTTAATCAACATTTTTGGATTTTTTTTATTTTTCACGCTATGACACTTATATGAGCTCCATATGAGCACAGCATAGTTACGTCACGCCATGCCGCTAATATTAGCTCCGTATGAGCACAGCATAGTTACGTCACGCCATGCCGCTAATATGAGCTCCGTATGAGCACTACAATTTCTTCACGCCGTGACACCCATATGAGCCCCATATACACTCACTTATTGTTAGATATTCGTGAGCCGAATTTGCTAGTCTGATGAATTCACTGCATGCATATTCGCGTGAGAACAACTTTGCTTCATTTGGATGTATAATATTATTGTGAATCATCATGTGATGCAAATATGCCTTCAACGGGAGCACTCATAAGGGATACACAGCTGTGAGACTTTCTATGCCGCAGTGATGATGTACATATGATGCCAATATGAGGTACATCCGTCTATCTGGGTAGAAAGGACACGCGTGTTCCGTCTCATTTTATTGTATTTCCGTACGAGGAACTCCTCGCGATCAAAAGTATCGTACATACAACCTACGGTAACTGGGGGCTTGTAACCGTTGCCTCGAAACATAGCACCGCCCAGATAAGTTACACTATTTCGTAATTGTAAATGAATCGAATAGCAAAAAGGTCCGTTCCATATCGACGTTGTCGGTGATGACAGAAAAAGTGACGAGTCAGATTAACCGTATTTGTTTGTATCGTCGACGGTTCCCTCTCTCTCTCTCTCTCTCTCTCTCTCTCTCTCTCTCTCTCTCTCTCTCTCTCTCTCTCTCTAGTAACTTTAGATTTAAACATAAATTGTACCCGTTGTATTAAATATCCACGGCAATATCATGTAAAGAGGCGAAATTGATCTTGAAACTACTTTATATGTAAATATTAAATTGTATTCGCTTTTATTGAACATTTCCGCTATTAATAAGTCAAGAGACGATTTTATCGTAAAACGAATTGTAAATCATAAATAAATTTTAATTTCTAAAATGAACTGTAACCAAACGAATTATTATTGTAAAATTAAATTTTAAATTCGTTTCTTCCTCATGGTACACGCTGTTAGCGCTTTTTACCTGTCCCCACCTGTTTCCTTCCATCTCTCCCTTATTCCACTACCTTAACCTTCACCTTCCAGATTTCTTCCCTGTTCCATTACCACACCAGAACCTAGCCCTCGTTGCGGCCATCGCCGACTTACGCTACACTATACCGCATTTGCCTAGGATACGGGGAAACGGTGGAAAACCCGTACCGGTATAGACTGCCCTGTATTCTTCTGATTCCTTGGTATACAGACTTTTTTTTTACTAAACTATGTACACCAAGGTCTCAGAAAAATCGGCCTCCCGCTCACTGGTCGATGCGTCAGCCAGAGCACGGCTAAGCGATCACCACTCCCAGTATCAGCCACGCGTAGCACTGCTTAACTTCAGTGACCGCCCGAGCCGTACCCCGACCGCCGAGCAACAGCGTCGGTGAATCATTGTATAAACGTGTGATAATAATTTCTCTAATTACTATAGTGCCAAATGAAATACGATTAATGAAACTGAATGGATCAAATTTATTAAACATTAAAAAAATTTGAACTCCACCAGCTTTTATTTATAGTCACATATAGCTGACGTGGTAAAAAAAATTATTTTCTACTTTTTAGTACATTCAATAAAAGCTTGTTTTTTAATATATATATAATAATAATATTTTTACATATAAATTTGTGAATTTAAGACGAAAGATTTTTTGTTTCCTTACTCATGGTCGAACTAGGCGCGACTATGAGATGGGGTTCGTCGTCCTCGTTCGCGGTCGCCATCTCATCGGTCAGGATACCGTCGACCTTCTGCAAGCGCATTACGGCGAGCCAGTGTAGGCCGACCATTCGAGCCAGCCGAAATGCCGACGGGCTGATGGCTGATCATCGAAGCACCGGCGGCCACGGTTTTCTCTATGTTCGCTGAGAGTTTCAGGCACTTGTTCATCAGCGCCTCGACCACGTGCCGCATCGAAAGCAACAGCTGGGCCGAGTTACTTTAGTTTCTTTGCCCTTTCTTTGGTCTCGTTGCCTTCCGAGTTGGCATCTTTTGGCCTCTTGGAGGTTTTCGACGTCGCTGTCGCTGTCCTTGAGACAATTGACGATCGCGTTTGAAACTCTGAAAACAGTCAAATTACTATCATTGTTCGCTAAAAGAAGACGACGCGAGACGTTCGTACTTTTTTTCCATCAATTTTTTAGATGAAAATTGCAATCGCATAACGAGTATAAAACGAATAATCCGGGCGGTAGGAATTGCGGAAAATGAAGAATGTTCTGACACATGGTTAATTTCCAATCGGCTTTTTTGGAGCCGAAATTTGAGAAGATTGTTGAGGGGTCTTGAGCTACTTGTGTCCATTTTAATTGTACACTTATCGGACATAGCTGAGCGTCAAGCGACACTACGAAGACCTTCAGCCCGAAGCATCGCGCACCAATATTGCTTCGACCGTTTTTTCCCCTCTATTCTCTATGTACTCAACGGTCCCCGACAAGTATAAATAAAGAAAAATGTTCTTCCGCGTACACGCCAGGATCTGCGGCGAGAATCTGCGAGTCTACCAAAGTACCAAAAACTATTTAATCATGAATTAATTTTGTAAGCGTAAATAGGGCTGTTTGCCCTATGGACTCCACTTTCACTGCATTTACACTTCAACTGCTTTTACATTTTTACTGCTTTTCAACTTTCACGCCCTAATCCTACTTGGAGGTTAGAGCCGGCAGAATCCACACATTTGAAGAACCCAGCTGTTGACGTTTCTAGCGTGCCATCGTTTGTTTGGACCAGCGTTGCCCGGGTAACGCGAGGAATCGCTGAGCGAGTCGACAAACGGTGCACTTCAGGCTCAGACGCAGCGTTTTAGCGTGAAATGAGTCTCGAACGTTTCAGAGGTTGAAGAATTTTTGTGGTAAAAAATTCGCTCGGAAATTCGGCCGAATTCTACGAGATCTCAAGATTGAGTAAACGGATTGAAAAATTACCCAAACAAAATCGATAGGGAAAAATAACATTTCATTGGTAAAATGTCATTGAATTTTCCATTCGTCGCCGCGTTTTCGCGTAAGGTCGAAGCTACGGTAAAAAGTCATCTGCTAAAGGTCATCTTACTGTATAAAAAGTCGCGGCGTGTCCGTCGTCCGTGGCAGTCGTGCTCGTCTTTGTTGAATTTAAGGGGAATTTGTTTTTATGAAATATCTCGCCCATTCTCAACTACAGGGTGCGCCAGAGAAACTTACTTATTTGAAAGGTCAATAAAAACAAAAGTACTTCAATTATTGTTTAAAATTTTTTTTATTTGAGAATACAATATCCCAATTTTTTTTCACGCAGTCTTGAAAATGACATCGGATAAATGGCGACCCCCATTGCGCATACACTGATGAAGTCGATTTTTGATATTCGTATCCACTCTTTGCAGCATATCAATCGGTATGTTGGCAATGGCGTCGCGAATGTTGTTTTTGAGGTGTGCTATGGTCCGTGGTCGATCGACATAAACCAGAGATTTCAAATAACCCCATAAAAAGAAATCGCATAGAGTCAAATCTGGAGAGCGTGCCGGCCATTGGAGACCGCCTCTGAGAGAGATGAGGCGGTCGGGGAAATGTTGTCGCAACAAATTCATTGAGTCTCGTGCTGTGTGTGCTGTGGCTCCATCTTGCTGAAACCACACGTTCCTAACGTTCATTTATTCGAGTCTTGGAAGAAAAAATTCCTCGTTCATGTTCCTGTAACGAGCTCCATTCACGGTAACTGCGCGTTCGTTTTCTTCAAAAAAATAAGGACCAATTATTCCCATTACCGACATCGCACACCAGACAGTAACTCGCTCACAATTAAGTGGCTTCTGGTGAAGCTCACGTGGATTTACACCACACCAATAACGCATGTTTTGCTTGTTGACGCAGCCGGAAATGTGGAAGTGAGCCTCGTCACTGAAAAAAACGACCGCGTCTTCAGGCAGGTTGTCAACCAGCATTTCACATGCATTTTGACGGGCAACAAAATCGCGTTCAGTTAATTCTTGCACAACAGCCAATTTATAGGGATGAAATTGAAGGTCTTCATGGAGAATTCGCACAAACAAACTTAAACAAACTTATAGGGAATAAAATTCTCTACAACTTTGGTCGTGACCTTTTTTTCCCTAAAGTAAATATTTTAGTACTTACCCATGTAGAAATTTCAGTCGGGAAAAAAGTACTGTCCCTCATCTGTCTTCCCTAGATAATATTAGGCCATGGTCAGGCCTTCCAGCGTGGATCAGGTTCGCCATGTAACAAGTCTTAGGCCAGGCCCCGGTCCACCGTTCCCTTTTTCGAACATTGGGCAGACTAGAAGGACTTTTGGCGATCTACTCGAGTAAAATAGATAGAATTAGGTGTTAAAGATACTCATTATCCCTTTCCATTCGAGAGGTGACTCTCGCTCACCACTCACTAACCGAGCGAAAAGGGTCGCGAGTGCAAAGGGTTATTTCACAAGGATCATAAGATCATAAGCGTAAGTGCACGCTGTAATCATAGCACTTCTGCACGTGGTGCAACAACAGGTCGAATTTTTATCCGCGTACGATGGTACCTTGTTTACGCGAAGCGCTTCGCTTGAAGCCACCATGGCGGATTGTTAGCGAAATACATTCAGGTAATGTCTTTCCGGACAGAAAACTAATATATCCTGACAAGGCGTTCGATAACCACGAATGACCTGTATTACTCTTTTGCCTCATTAAATAATTGGGTCATTCGTTATGCTCAAATAATTAGTTATTGTAATCCCGATATTTATGATAAGCATTCTTATCCTCGTCGAATATCATTGATGAAATGAATGCTTTTAATGGTACATAGGATTAAAACAGATGTATTAGTTTCATCCTAACCAATTATAAATATCTATCCTAACCAATTATAAATATCATAGAGAGGGCCCGGACAGGTAAATCAGACAAGGCAAGTCCGGTTAGGACCCGACACAAAGTAGGAAATGCCCGGTCACATTTCTGGACTTGTACGCCTACGGTGATGAAAAAAGGAGTATAAAATAATTATTTCATAAACCATTAGACAACTGCATGTCTTTCTGTAACATAAAACTCGAATTATCTTTATTCAAAATAAAACCCTTTTCCACACCACCGCAGGGGGAGAGAGTTTAATCCACGCATTATTACTTGCAAGTTTGTTCCGTTGTTGTGAAGTTTTGTTTCTTACAAGTTTTTGAAATGGGAGCTACGTTTTTTTTTGACAATGGTCTTGTCAAGATGACACAATGAGTTTTAACTTTGAAAATTTCGAGGTTTTTGTCTTCGAGGGTGCCGCAACTAACAATAAAACTGCTTCTGGGAGCAACAACGTTAAGTTTTTTGGAGGCAATTCGCGCAAACTTGAAATAAATGAATCGGATATTAAAAATAAGCGTGGAATAATGTCTTCCATTGTTTTGGCTCGGGAACACTTTCTTGCAAAATCTTCACTAAACTTTTTAATGTGTTTATTAGTAGACGCTTGAGCGTCTTCAGACATTTGTTCTATCTGCAATACCGATGAGTTTATCACTTTTGCGCCATGAATCAATGTACCGAAGTGGGCATGTAGAACCACGGACATAACTGCACAAAGTAGCGAGCTGTCTGTAAGGCATAGTCTTGAAATTTTATGAAATCGATTTCATGGCCACTCGAAATTGTCTGCAATAGGAGATGGAAACGCTTAATCAAATCTTCATCAATCCCTGTAATAGCAGCAGAAATGCTTGAGTTTTCGAAAAATCATCGAGGGGTATTCCCATCATGCGAGCTCCCGAAACCAGACTTTGGTTGATTGACTATTAGACCCAATTCGATACAGAAACCCTTCTGTATATTTGTTTTTCGGATTCTTATTGGTTCTTTTTCTTTATTACTACGCGCTCGCCACTTTTTAATTTTAAGCTTATATGCTACATGCAAACAACTTTCGAAAAACTGTCGAAGAATTGCATCGATATTGTTAGTCTTTTGAAGTTACTTTGCATAAATGGCATCGTTGAGTAGACGTATTATGCGTGATAGCATTACAAACTTTACCGTCTACCATGGTGAAAGCAGGTCGGAAAGAAATTCTTCTTTCTTTTCCATCTATGATCTTTTCGAAAGGGACAAGATTGTTCTCTTGCTGTTTCTATCTATTTCCTCACGAGTGGCTTCAGGACTCCAGTGAAAAAATTGGATCCTAATTGGTCTACAAAAGCGAGAAGATAACGGCCTCGTATTTTTCCATACAACATGTCTACCCTTTTTTTTGGTCGTCTGACACAAGCGGCAATGAAACGATTGAGGTAAAAAAAATATTAGCATCGGAATTGCTTCCATCGTCTATGGTGTACTTTTGCTTGTACGTACTTTGATCAGACGTGCCACCGCAGCCCCACTTACAAATTAAATTCAAGTTGCTAACTTTTCACAACGGTGCTTTTAAAAGTCAAGAAAAAAAAAATTCAAAAAATTTCTATTTTTTTTCTTCAAATTTGTCAAACATTTCAGGAAACAATACTGACTCATTTTTTACACGATTCGACCTTTGCGTACCATAATTTCACTCATCTTTAATTGCATTAATTAAAAGTTGATACCGCCAAGCTGTATTCACTAGTCGATCTGAAAACTTGTATGGGATTAATTTTCGATATTTTCTGCGAAGGTTATTAGGGTTACAAAAAAAACCTTAGGTTTTTTTCGAACTAATCTTTTTTTGGTAATTTTTTTCTACGTTTTGGTAAAAAAAAATTAATCTAAAGTTTTTGCAAACTTTAACTTTTTTTCAATTTTTGTTCATGCCTAGTTTGAAAAAAAAACTGTTTTCTGGAACCCTAATAACCTTCGTAAAAAATATCAAAAGTTAATCGCATAAATGTTCTCAAATCGACTATTGAATACAGTTTGGGGTTATCAACTTTTAATTAATGCAATTAAACATGAGTGAAATTATAGTGAGCAAGGCCGAATCGGGTAAAAAATGCGTCAGTATTGTTTCCTGCAATGTTTTACAAAGTTAAAAGAAATATTTTTAAAAAATTGAAATTTTTTGATTTTTTTTTTCTTGAATTTAACAAGAAACTAGTGCAAATTTATGAAAAAGTCGAAGAAAATTGGTCTTTCCATTTTAATGATGATTGTACGGTGTTTAGAAACAATACACTTGTGCCTTTCATTGTTCTGTAAAACATTGATCAATCAGTCCGGAAAAACGGTTCGGTGGATCAATTAAAAAATTAACCGGGCTATTGGAGCTACATAACGCTTGAAAAAAAACGCGTCAACATTAGTGTTTCCATCAATATTTGTAAGGTAGTAGTAGATTTACTGACAAACTATAAAAAGTCACTTTTTGTTCTTTTTTCAAATTAATGTTAAGGGTGAAAAAATGTTTTTCTGAAAGATCAACGAAAGAGGCTGGTAGGAAATTTATTCAAGTTTTCAAAGCTGCCCTTTAATTCCCGTTGCAATAATTGGTTGCTGAGATATCAATCAATGATTAAAGACAAAAGAATCTTTTTTCATTTAAAGTCGGATATCTCAGCAAAAAATTGACGTAGAGAGACAAAAAAAACCAAATTAAAGCTGAATCAACAAGCTAACTCACTTATACATTGCGTTACGTGGAAAAAATAACTAGCCCGTGAACCCTGGAAAAATTAGCAAATAAATTTGGCAATTTTTTTCCTCCGCTATTCTTATGGTAGCGCGATAACCGCAGCTCACGAAAAAACTTTACCAAACATCGCGAAACTAGAAACATGAAGCTTCAAAGACTTTTTTTTATCTTGATGCGACCATTTTTTACATAGATACAGATACATAGATTACACGCTTCAAAAAACACTCAAAAAATGAAGAAGTTTTCTGTTCCTTCAATTGTTCGAGTAGTATATAAAAATGGTCGAAAACACGAACTTTTTTTCACACTCGTTACAATTTTTTTTATTATTATTTTGAAATTTCTCCCCGTACTTGACTTCTAAAACTAACATAATTAACGAAAATATTTCATTCGTACAAGGGGAGGCCACGACGTTCGGATCAGGGATTTTCTTCAACCCTTGTATACTTTTAGTAGTCCATTAGGACAACATAATGTGCACGCAATCACAAGGGGACCTTACAGGCTGTCACTCACGGATTTTGATAAGTCTCAGATATGTTGTAGAGGGACCTACCCTGAGTACTTGAGTAAAGGGATTTTATACAACGCTCTTCAGCTTTCGAAAAGAAACGTTCGAAAGTTTAGCTCGTAGTTACCATACCGGTACGGTTGCACCTTTGTCGAACCAGCAGGCGTGGCCCAGTGGGCAAGGTTCCCGGCTCTGACGCTCGAGGTCCAGGGTTCGAGTCCCATGATGGCGTTTTTTTTCACAAAATACAAATAAATTCGATGGATGATGCAAAAACGTCTAATTGTATGAAATCCCTTTACTCAGGTACTCAGGGTAGGTCCCTCTACAACATATCTGAGACTTATCAAATTCCGTGAGTGACAGCCTGTAAGGTCCCCTTGTGAGCACGAGACGGCGGCGGTCAAGTGGTTAACGTTCAATGTTCGTAATCGCTGGATCGCTGGATCGAGTCCCGGTCATGTGATTTTTTTTCCAACACTGGTCATATTCTTTCTTATAGATTACAATTCAAAGGTGATATAATGATAAAATACGTGTATTTGCATGAATCTTTATCGAATTTCCGATGTTATTTGGCTGTTGACTAATTTTTATTATTACAACAGTTATTATATTTATAATTATCGACAAGGAAATGAATAAAGTTTTCCTCAAAGTGTATGCCTGTCGAGATTTGCAAAGTCCGTTATACCCGAAAGCGGGTAACGTACCCGAAACTGTTGTGCACGCTTCGACCTGCGGACACAGATTTGAAAGGACGTGGGGAGGGCCAGGCTTGGAAAGCGCAAGTCAAACATCGATAAATAAAGGTGTAAATCATTTTATTCAATAATACAATGAGTTACAATATGTCAGAATGTAAGGTTGTGCTTTCGCCAATTAATCGTCGGATGTGCTTTCGAAATTACAAGTTGCAGGATGATATTTTTCATACAGACACGGAAAACATAAATTAAAACGGCATCTGCTACATCGAATGAATGCAATTTTCCCGTATGCACGAGGAATCTTCAGAGTTTCCATGGAAAAACAAACCTCGTTGACATTTTGAAAAATTTCTCTTTCTTCCGATAATTTGGATGCAAACCATGCATAACGCAACATTTTCGTAAATATCGTTGCTGATAATTGCTGGTGGACGATAGATTGTATTTTGATAGCATCTTCACGAGAAGCAATTTCTCGTTCGTTTTCAATCAAATATGAACAATTTTGAAGGCGCTTGATAAAGTTTTTAACTTGCCTATAGAAATAAACGTCGCACGGTTGGCAAAGCGGAGTACTTTTGGGGGGTATGACTTTAACCGTACAAGTTCCAATACCTATATCATTGGTAAAGATTTCATCGTACAAACCAGGATTCGTTTGACCTCCCCAAGAATCGATTATTAGCCAGAATTTTTCTTTTTCCACATAAGAAAGCATGACGCTGGTTAAAAATGAATTATAGAGCTGTGTGGTATGTTTCCCAGATTTCGAACTTGTTACAACGACATTTGGAAGGTCTTTCGTTAAATTGTCAACAGTTTTTTGAACCCTTGGAACAAACTTGACCGTGGCTTCTTGCAAACACGAAACCATTGCGGCAATAATTCACCGGACATCGTTATCGCGTATTGTGTTACTTTGTTCATATCGGGCCTTTCAACAAACACAGTTTTTGAATTTTTTTCAGCGAGAGTTCTGTCCTAAGTTGACTGATACTGGCAACCTGTCTGGTCTGTATTAATCACAAATTTTTTGTCAAAATTTGGGATAATTGCCTTTGTCTGCAGTTGGAACTTCCTTGCGGCTTCTTGTGTTTCTTCCAAAGTCACAGATTCCCTATTACTCACATATCGCGAGATCTTCCTCTGCCGAATTCTGTGCCGTTGTTTGAATTGCTTAACCCATGAAAGTGATGCTTTAAAGGTAAAGCCCTCCGGTTGAAAGTGGCCTGCAGCAGCCAAAGCCCACTCCCGTACGTTCCTTGTTGTTACCTGAAACGTAAAATCAAAGTTTCATTTCATTACCATAATTAGTTCTTCAAAGACGGTTGTTGAAGATACAAAAAAATTATATGTAAAGTGATAAAAATGTACACTTACTTGCTGATAATTTTTGCGAGCCTTCACGAAGCGGTCGTTGGTCCAAAAATCAATTATTGAATATTTATCGATCGTTGTTCCTCCAGTTTTTATGCTTTCTTCTCATCTCTTCAAATCGTCCTTTCTTTTTAAACTTCGAGATCCTTTTATCTGGAGAGTTTGTAGATTCCACGTGGGGTGTTCTTTTGCCAGTCTCACTAATTTTATTTTTGTCTCCAACGGAACGTATCCGGCTTGTGCCTTCTTTTCGACTGGCTCATAATCCTCATCGTCGGAAAAATCTCCGTCAACTTCAAGGAATAGACCCTCTTCATCTACTTCTTTGAAATGAATGAGGTCCTTGTCAGTAATAAGTACCTTTTCTCCTAACATTTCGATGACAGACTGATACAGTTCTTCTCCAATCGCCATTGCATCTTCAGAAATCGTTGCTGATGATTCTGCATCAATAAGGTCCGCTTCTTGAAGAAGACTATCACAGTACACGAACGCATCTTTTAACTGACGTTTTGCAACTGCATTATGCATTTAATGTTCATGGAATTCATCATTCACAGTACTCGAAGAACTGGGAGTCTCTTCCATTTTTGCAGTAAAAATGTACATTTTGTGATTTTCAAAAAATTCGTACGTACACTATTCGTTCCTGCTACATTAACAAGGTCTCACCGCTACGCGAGGCAACTGCCGAATGAGGCCTGTTGTATAGCATCGGCCCTATAAGAATAGAACCCAGGTCCAGGCCTGGCCCTCCCCTTCTCTTTTCAAACCTGTGTCTGCTGGTGGAAGCGCGTCTGCAGGTCGAAGCGTGCACAACAGTTTCGGGTACGTTACCTGCTTTCAGGTATGAGGGATTTCGCAAATCTCGACAGGCATACACTTTGAGGAAAACTTTATTCGTTTGGTCGTTTACTTGTCGATAATTATAAATATAATAGCTGTTGTAATAATAAAAATTAGTAAACAGCCAAATAACACTGGAAATTTGATAAAGATTCATGCAAATGCACGTATTTTTTCATTATATTGCCTTTGAATTGTAATATATATGAAAGAATATGACCAGACTTGGAAAAAAAATCACATGAGCTGGACTCGATAAGCGATCCAGCGATTACGGACATTGAACGTTCACCACTTGACCGCCGCCGTCTCGTGCTCAGTGTCGCTATGCACCGGTAGATATTGGTTGCATAAGACTCCTCTTGCGCTTTTCTCGAAAACGTAGTACGCCTTGCTAGTTGCACATTATGTTGTCCTAATGGACTACTAAAAGTATACAAGGTCTAAAGAAAATCCCTGACCCGAACGTCGTGGCCTCCCCTTATTAGTTGCAGGATTAAATTTACGATAGTTCTACTGCGTTCCGCGGAGAGAGTATGAGGTTGAAGTTTGTATCGTTGGAACGCAACGAAAATTAATATTTGTGAATTCCTTTAATTTATTTTGGCAAACTTTGCTCACAAAAATCTTCTAACCATTTTTTAAGATGTTTATTTAGCGATCTACAATATAAATCTTGAAAAAAAAAATGTCTATAACAATAAAATATAAAAAATAAAATGTAAGCAAGAGCTTTCGTTGCGTTCCAACGATGCAAACTTCAACAGCATGGAGAGGGTTGACTGAAAACCAGTAGTGCTATAGCAACTCGTGCACCGCGATTTTCTATTCTTTTGACAAACAAATTCTTTTTACATACTTCAATATATACCTAATAAAGCCTAAAAGTTCTTTTGGCCATGTATTGTATTGCTTTCTTTAAAAAAGAATCTAAAGAAAGCGGTCGAAAATGGGCAGTGACGGTGGCGTCCTCCTTCCTTGACACACTGCGTCATTTTGACCTGAACGAATTTGAAATGAAATGCTGACTTTCCCAAAATTGAAAGTTTTCAATATTTTTTTTACAACAATTCATCTTTAGGCTTTCCGAGTTGCTAAAGACTTGCCCTGTGGAAAGGTGGTGACATCTTACCATCCGTTTTAATAAATACCCTCGACCACGATTCATATACACTTTGTCCACCGCTTGCCTCGCGAAGACATGGGTACGGTGCTGATGTCATCAGACAACGGAGATTCAGCCCGGATAGTGGCTTATTCTCCTCGAAAAGTTTCATCGAAAATATTTTGTCCATAGTCCACCAGGGAACGGAGAAAAACACAATTTTTCTAAACGGCACGCAGCATAACTCCAATAATTTTCATTATTTTCACCCCAAATTTTGAGTACATGTTTAAAATAACATTCCAAAGAGAAATACGTACGGGATTTTCTATGAGTTAGTTATAACATTAGTTATTACCAAATGATTGACCTTTTTTTCTGTCGAAAATTAAGTTTTTGGTTTAATGCTTCCCAATTACACAAAAATTGATATTCCAAAATCCTCTACGTATTTCTCTAGCTATACTCGTGCAAATTAATAGAAATTTATTTATTTTATTCTAAAATCGAATTTGCGTCAGCTATACTGCGTGCCGCAGAGCGTCTCAAATTGAACATGCCTCTCCAGAATGGCTCCAGCCTCACCTTTTGGCATAATTTTTTAATATAAATTTCGTTTTGATCACTCGAAGATATGACTAATAACGACCTTGAATATTAATATTCTCTTATTTGTCCTACAAGAAAAATTGCGAAATATCAGTCAATTTTGGACGTTTACGGTGGTTAAGCCCTTATGGCAAAACGGGCGTGCGCTCTTGATTTCTATCGATTTTGTTCACATTTTAATCAGACATTGTTCATATCATTATGCAAGTTTGAGTGAAATTTCAGAACAGTTAACTATTTAGATTGGGAGATAATGGATTTTTTAATAGCAACTTTTAACACTGCAGGGTCTGCATTGGCCGCAAGTCAGGTCCATAATTCGGCGTACCATTCTATTGGGTTATTAATTTTGAAAAAAATTATGATGATATAGCAAACTAGTTAGGGAACGAGTGAAAAAAGTTTGGATTGTCTTTACTACTCAGTTTTGCTAAAGACGTTCAGTAACGACAGAATAACTCTCGGTAAAAAATATTTGTCCCCTATAATAAGAAGACATTATGCAACACCGTAGAACAGTATTGTTCAATAATTCGAGAAAAAAGATAATTATCGTATTCCTAAAGTTAAAAACTTTTAACGCAAAAAGAAATAATTGCGTTATAAACATTAATATTTTATATTAATATATAAACATTAATATTTTATATTGCTACGTTGTATCTTTTTATAGAGGACAAATATTTGTTACGGAAAATTACTCCGTGTAAATTTCAATGCAGACCCTACAGTGTTAAAAGTTGCGATTTTAAAACCCATTATCTCCCAATCTAAATAGTCGACTGTTCTGAAATTTCACTGAAACATGCATAATTATACAAACAATGTCTAGTTACAATTTGAACAAAATCTATAAAAATCAAGAGCGCACACTTGTTCTACCTTAACACGTTCAACCGTTGACCATTCAATTCTGTTGGGCTGGACCCGTCGACTCTGAGTATGAGATGATGGTAGCCGTAACCTTTGAAATACAAGAAGGCCCTAGCGTTCTCGCCCTTTGTTTTGAAACGTACATACGCAAGTGAAAGGCCTTGCACAGATTGGTGGTGCGATCCATGGCGAGGTATTGTTCCTTGAGGACAGCCTCGCTGGTGCTCTCGGAGAGGTTGAACACAGCGGTGATATCCTCGCGACACTGGGACTGTATATTGTGGCTGCGACGATTGACGCGGTTTCTCATCCTCAGCAGTACGTACTTGCTGCCCTGGATAGATCCGATGGTCCATCTAGAAGGTAAATCCGATGCTACATTAGTTCTGGTTCCTACATGATAGCCCAGGTACAGTACCTACCACGTGTATGCGTTCGGTATCGGTACCAGTATTAGTATGGTGAGGAGGATACAGAACCGGTATATCTTACTATTGCACAGTGTACCGGTACCATACTAGTAACATGCACATTTGCGTGTAGTGGTGTACTACCGTACAGGTACACCGTAGGGTACCATCTCTGTACACCATACCAATAGTACGCTCGGTCATCAGGGTGAAGCTATTGAGGAATCGCCACAGGTCCACAAATCATCCGTGTTTGAGACGTGACAGTTTAGCGTTCGTAGGCAATGGTATCGAACTTTCGTGCCTTATTTTGGTCGCACACTGCTCAGGAAATTGAAAATATGCTATCTGCGATTTTTTCACGAATAAATACCGAGGTATTTCTGCGAAGAGCAAATAAACTTGAGTTCTTTGCATCGGAGCCGTTGGCTGTTTGGCACATCGGCGAGCGGGAAAGCAATGCGAGGGAAAATCGTGGCAAATGACAAAGTACGTAATGTGAGGTTATGAGGTTATAGCGCGTACGTCCCTTGACTTCCGGTGTTTTCTCCTTCGGCTTCTCGCTGCCACTATGTTCCTCGATCTTCTTCGTGTAATCGGCCGCGGCGGTTTTCTCGTCGACTATTCTTTGTCGGGATTTCTCGTCGGTGGTGTTCCGGCATCCCGAGGCGTTCTCCACAGCAAAAAAAAACTCACCAAAACGCGACGAAAACAAACAAGCTCGTCGAACGGGGTTGATTACGTTACGAATGTTATCTATATTGAGAATAGGAATGATAATAACAGCAATAATTATGATGCAGGTAAGCATTCAGTAATAATGATATCGTAATCTAATAATATTAATTGCTAGATGTCGAGACTTGTATGAACTGTTAATAATAATAATCATGGCGATTATGAGAACCTGCCTGTGCACATTGCGATTACTTATGTTCGGCAAAAATTGAAGATTTTTATACGATAAAAATAAATAAACTATCGTTGTTAATTGAAATGATTAGCTTTTCTTATTCTTTTTTGCTTAATGTAATTAGATTCTACAATCATTATTAATTTGTAGAGAAAGGGAGGGCGAAAGGGAGGTAGCAATAGAGAGAGAGAGAGAAACTGGATCTCATATGAATTGATATCAAAGCTTTGCGTACGATTGCTGGAATTGGCATGCGCTAATTAGTCAGAGATGTAGTCCTGAAAGGAGCTTCCCCCCCTCTCCTTCTCTCAGTTGGATGCATCGGAGCGAGTTAGTCAACTGTTATTACTACCCCGTGTACACTTACTAATATGCTGTGCGTAGTACCGCACGTGTGTACCGGATGTCCCACTTATAAGGGCCCTTAGTTTCGATGACCAAAGGGGGCCGGGCTCGGGATTCCCCTAATTTCCCTCCAAATTTATTGACATATTTATCTACGATATTTAAGGAAAACATGAAGATAGCAAAACACTATTTGTTTACTTTATAGTATAAATAACGATTATTTATATATTATTTAATATTAATTATGTGAGACATTCGCTGGTAATTATATCGATATACAGTAGAACGTCGATTATCCGGATTAATTGTGACCGGACGCCTTCAGGATTATCAAATTGTCCAGATTTCAAAAGGAACCCATAAAACGGACCTTAACGCTCCGGCCTTCACCAACCACTCCTTCCTCTACACAACATGCAATTCGTACGCTTGTCTGTATCGCGTGGCGAGTTGTGCAGCCGTATCGACGATTTACACAAGTATTTATTTCATGTGATTTTTTGCCAAAATCGAAAGCGGATTTTTGACGTCCGAATTATTGACGGTCTACTGTAGTTAGTTTCCGACACTCTGTATACATTTACCTGCATGTGTACACATGTATGTATATTTATGTATGTGCAAGTACAGTATTACAGACGTAGAGAGCAGAGAGAGGAAGACGCTTGCTCTCGTCCCTTTGATCTTTGCATTAATTGGATATTGATCCTACTATATGTGCAGGAGTAATCGATAATACCTGTACACACACATGCGCACCTACATAAACATTACCCGTTACAGAGACGACCCCCCGCCCCCCGTGTGTCCTGCAAATACATTCGTTAATCCTCCAAACCCTTCTCATATGCGTATGCACACCGATTACAGTGGGAGCCCTTCGATCGGCTTCAATTCCCTAGCAGTTTTTGCAGGTGCGCTTCCGTTTTTGAAAGTCTAAGCCCTCCGGGCCTCCCTGTCATTGGAGCGATCTCGAATAAAGATTATAACAACAACAGTATAAATATTCGCATTACTTATTGTCTATTATTACGTTTAATAATAATTTTATCATAATATGGTTAACAATATTATGGTTAGGATGGTTATCAGTATTATGGTTAGCATGGTTCTCAGTATTAATTATAATAGTAATGATGATCAATTTTATTACTCATATTACTGATATTAATACTGAGTAATGATGAACAATATAAATGATACTAGTAATCGTCATAAGTAATAGCAATAAGATAAGTATACAGTAGAACCCCGATTATCCGCATCAATTGTGACTGAACCTGTTTCGGATAATCGAAATGCAATTTTTTCTGAAGGGGTAATATAGAACAGAAGTTAAAATAAATACACAATCTAAATTAAAGTTATATGTATGTATATATGGGGTGATCACTTATCTATTCTCTGATGAAAATATCGTCCAACTTCAGCAAACATTTGTAGTATAATTTGGGCACATGCTCGGCGTATTCCTCCTTTCATATCGTCAGGCTACCACCATCACGCGTTATCCCACAAAACCCCATACACAAATCTAGTAGTGTTATATTTGGCGAACGAGGTGGCTAAGCTAGAGGACCGGCACGTCCTATGCACTACTCGCCAAATAGGTCACTCATCACTTATTTTGAACACAGAGCATGCATGAGTCCGGAAACTTGCCCATGCAAACGACCTTGAAAAAAATGGACGAATGCCGTAATCGCCTACCATGCTGCACCAACAATTAATAGACCATGGATGTTGAAAGGGTACAGTTCTCATTCATGAACGATTCACATCCGCGCAATAATGCATATCATGCGTATTCATATTTCCATTATGCGTCAAGTTAGCTTCGTCAGAAAAAAGCACATGATTGAAAAATGAGACATCTGCACACATTTTTGTACGAATCCACTTCCAGTAATTGACGCGATTTAGGTAATCATTGTCATTCAAATCCTGATTCAATGACATATGATACGGATGAAAGTTGTGTTCGTGTAACATTCTTAATAAAGATCGCCGACCAATTCCATTCTCAATTTTCATTTGCCTGCTGCATGCATGTAGATTTACTGCAGCAAACGCTAAGATAGCAGCCGCTTCAGTTCCATTGACAATCGGTCGACGGCTTACTCGTATTTTTCTTACTGCACCGAAGTAACCGAAATACTTCGATACAGTAAGAAAAGTCCAATCCAGTCATCCGATCGCTTAAAGGCCATGTGTGATTTTTTTGTCAATCCGGATAACGAGCCGCATACTGTAATTTTCGCAGCGTTCCCCTAGCACCATCAACATACCAAAAAATTCTTGAATATCGTTCATTTTTGCCATCCCATGCACTCACATTAAAAGTTATTGCGGACTAGTTACTACGTCAAATGCATACTTTCTAGCGATGTAAACAATAACTGTCGATGTATTATCATCGGTATCGAGATAAATGAAAACATTTACTTGAACAAGTAAACACGCGTGACAATTTTTTTTTAACTCGGCCAAGTGCGGGTCTATTAGGGTTCCGTACATATGACCAATAAACTTTTTTTTTAACTAAATATTTAATTAGATAATGCTATTTTTCTGTCTTAGTTCTTAGGTAGTACTAAACTGAAACCATATGGAGTGACTATATGAAGCAAACTGAAACCATATAGAGAAACCATACAGAGCGAAAGAAAGCTTTGTAGATTCCGGCTGTAAGCTTACAATAAAAATATATCAAATTATTGTTATTTAAATATTTGCAATACCAAATGACTTATTTTTGGAGTGGGTACCAGCCAATTGCCAATATTGTCACATTGTTCGCAGGAAAAGAGGAGGCGGAGGAAAAATAAAAAAAATATACGATCTACAGTCTTTTTTTAACTTAAATAACAATAATTTGTTATATTTTCATAATAAATTGATTGTATTATGTATACAATACATTATTATATATACTACATTATGAATCGGCGTTTTTAGTATTTGTTGTTTAAATACCGGATATGGTCCATAATATACAGACATTCCTAACTAGTTTAATTTTTGAGATAGACCTCGTATGAAAAATGGTCTGATAACTTTGATGGCCCCCAATTTCTTTATTTTTAACGATAAAAAAAAACAGATTTGTACTCTACTCAATGAGCCTTAAAAAATGACACCCAACATGCTGGGGTGAGAAAAAAAATTCTGCTCCTTTTTCACGTATGAGACCCCCATGAAAAATAATTTAATTGAATTTTTCATTCAATGTTCGGTTGTGGGTCAACTCAAGGTAACTTGAGGTAACTCAATCCGTTTACGAGCTAGAGACCCGTGACATACGGACGAACAGACAGCAGAGTGACATTAATAGGGTTTAGTTTTGCTCTTCAGGTACGGAACCGTATAACGAGTAGGCCAAGCAGGTGCCCAAATTACACCACAAATGTTCGCTGAAGTTAGACGATCTTTTCGTCAGAGAATAAACAAGTGCTCACAAGTCGAGAGTCATCATTTCGAGCATCTTCTGTAGGTGGATCCACACCAAGGTTTATAAATTGTTTGAACTTGATTATTCCAATTTGATCCGATTTGTCAACTATTTTCATACTTTGCGTGACTAGCATAACCTTATGTTGTAGGTCACCGAACTTGTCTCAATGTCAGTATAGATGTCATGAAAAAAAAACATGCTTCGATTTAAAAAAGTGGAGTAGAACTTGAGTAGCGTCTTCATCATAAAAAAATTACAATGGTCCCGTATAACGTCTTTTGAGAACAATACACTGCTAAAAAAGTATTTAATTTATGTAGGCACTATTCAAATCGAATAGGTTTTTTCCTTGTCTCACGGCCTACTACGATCTTATTTGTTTCAAAGATATTTTTTTATTTGTTTCAGCTATCATTTTGAAATATTAAATTGGTGGGTGTCAAAATGTCGAATGACTCAATATAGAACGACAAAGATTTCGAAACGATAGAATTATGAACTCTTAAAATAACGAAGGTTAAATGATTCGAAATTTTATCCTTTGACCGATGAAATCAAATAACTATTACACCAAAGGATTACTTATTCGAGAGCTGATTTATTCGAGAACATATATTCAGATAGTCTGCAGTTTGAGTTATACAAATACAGATTCGAACAATCTGCAACATGCATAACTCCGAAATAGACAAAAGGGAGTATCTTATATTCGTAATACCGTCTATAGCAAAAAGCCATATATCGAGACTACAAACTTCGAATTTGTTGACCTTAGAAACACAAATGATCGATGGTCCGAAATGGTGAACATGGCATGGCTGCCTGACCCGACTAACCACTAACGCTATCTGCCATCTTCATTTTGAAGCTCACGTACTATTGCTCGATCCCAAGTTTTCGCTATCTGGACCGTTCGCCATTTCGGCCCATAGGTATTTTAACTGATCGACTTTTTGGTCCTTCGCTTTAATGAATTCGAAATTGTAAACTGTCGTGATATTTACAATTCGACGATTTGACGTCTCGAATCGTTTGGTGTATATATACAGGTGAATCGATATTATAACTCTCATTATTTTGTTATCCACAATTTCGATTAACTATTTTACAGACTATCATAAGATTGATCTATCTATATTGGACCGTTCGTCATTACTGAATTCGAATTTTCGATCCTTCTGAATATTGATCGTTCGAATTTTCGATCCCCACCCATATTAACTTTATTCAAATTGAATAAATGTAGATTCGATTAGAATATATCTTTATTTGCTTACAATATACACTGTCAACCCAAGGATACTATACCCTTTAAAAAACTTGAACAAGTAAAAAACGCCAAGTAATAAAAAATGCGCTCGAAAAAATTATCCGTCGTTTCACTATCTACAAAATTCGAATTAACCTCGAAATACTTGTTATTTTTTTCAAACAATACTTCTATATACATTATTACTTTTTCAATTCAAACATACAAATGAAGTGGAATAACTGTTTGTACAAAAGCCAAGCAAATGTACTAGAAACGTACAAAAAATTGTCAAACCCTAGAAATACTATTTTTCTCAACAATTTATTTTAAGAAACCATATTACTATTATAATAAAAAGTTTGAATCACGATTATATAAAAGTACAACGTATGCATCACATAAGTATAGTATGTATGTATGACTGAAAATGCTTTGCAACGACTTGGCATGCAGAGTTAAGATAAAAAGCTCGGCGAAAGATGACGTTTTCTCAACAACTTGACTATCAGGTTAAGAAAGGTAAATTGGCGCAATTTATTCTGTAACTGCAAACCAAGTTTCTGATTCCGCATAGAACAAAAAAAATCAGCGAAGTCCCCCTCGACCACACGACTCTTGAAATCTCAGTTTATTTACATAATTTGAAAAATTACGTCGAAGTATTCACTTTTTACTCTATTACAGAACCACCATACATCTAATGAAATCTATTGCGTTGCATAAATGTTCGTGTAATAGACATAGTTTTGGCAGGCTGAACATCTCATTTCTAATAATTCTGTATACCTGATGCAGTAACTGATACGATGTTACAATTTGAAATAATCTAAGTAAATAAATTGTTGCAAAAGTTACTTATGGAAGCGGCAGGAAAGTTTCTCCAAGAAAATCTTCCCGAGCGATTTTTCTTAAGCATGCACGCCAAGTCGTTGCACAGCATTTCCAGTCATACATACATACAGTACTTGTGTAATGCATACGATGTAGTTTTATATAATCATGATTCGAACTTGCTAGGCTTTTGCATAACAAGTTATTTCACTTCTTTTGTACGTTTGAATTGGAAAAGTAATCATGTAAAAAAAAGTATTGTTTGACAAAAATCACAAGTATTTCGGGGTTAATTAGAATTTTGTAGATAGTGAAACGACCGATAATTTTTTTGAGGGCATTTTTTATTACTTAGCGTTTTTTTTTACTTGTTCAAGTTTTTTAAGGCCATGTGCCACACGCCAGAAAATTTCGACGCGGCCTCTCGTTACGTCGGTAGCGCAGATCTCGTAGTTTTTAGCTACGAGTCGCTACCGACGGACAGCGCAGCGATCGCGAATTCGGTCTCGATGCTTCGCACTGAGGCGAAGAGTCGAAGCCAAATAGACGGCGATCGCTGAGCGCGCGCGTGTGTGTGTGTGTTTGCTACGCCGCGGCAACCGCGTGGAGAAAGAACGAATACATTCTCGCATGCCGTTCGGTCGTACGCAAGCACCTTACGCCTATGTGTGTATCACACAATTCATACAACTATGCGTAGCGACCATGGTACGCTTGTATTGGAAGCATGCGCTCGCTCGGCAGGAGAGCGGTGAAACTTTGTTGCATTTTACTTTGTATATGCAGCCATCGAATCGATTTTTTTTCGACGACGGCCACAACCAAAAGACTCAGGCATTTTCCCATACTTATTCATATCATTTAAACAAATAAGCTCGAGCACAATTTGTAACATCGATGCCGCTTATCGTTAACGATATCGATCCCTGCCAAAATTTTGAGCGACCGAAATTGCTCGAGACTCACTCTACAAAAGAGTGGTAACATTTTACAATGCTCATTATTTAAACAAATGCGTTCAGCATTTTTATTTCTGCCAGGGTTCATATTTGGCAGCATTTTTGCTGGTCAGCTTCTCGAACAATCAAGATCGCTAGCCTCGCTCTACGGAAGAGCGGTGAAATTTTGCGATCGCGCATTGTTTAAACAAATGCCCTCGAATCGATTTTTTTGTCGACGACGGTCATCGGTGGAAATTTCTTTATGGTTGAACTTTCTAGCAAACGGGGTTTGCTAGAGACTCGAATGGTGGAAGGGTGCTAGCATTTTCCCATTCTTTTTTAATTAATTTAAACAAATAAGCTCAAAGACTATGTGGCATCTCGATGTCGCTCATCGTCGACGAATTCGATCTCCGATCTCCGACTCGAGTCACGACCGAGATCGCTCGAGACTTACTCTACAAAAGAGTTGTAAAATTTTACAATGCTCTTTGTTTAAACAATTACGATCGGCATTTTTTTCTCTGCCATGGCGTATCTTCGGCAGGTTGTCTGCGGCCGACCAAATTCGCGAGCGAACGAGATCGACCGGGTCTCACTCTGCGAAAGAGTGGTAAAATTTTATTATTACTAAATTATTTCTAATTATGCTAAAAAAAAATCGTTTAGCATTTTTCTCTCTGCCGGAATTCATCTTCGGCAGGTTTCTCCAAAGATCGAATTTTCTAGCAATGACGATCGGAGAAGTCTCGCTCTACAGAAGAGCGGTAAAATTTTACAATCGCAAATTGTTTAGAGGTCATCGGTGTAAAATTTTCGAAAAATCGTTTTGTTGGAAGCACTTTCCAAAAATCCTTGAAAACTTAAAAAATTTTACAATGCTCTTTGTTTCAACAATTGCGATCGGAATTTTATTCTCTGCCATGGCTTATCTTCGGCAGGTTGCCTGCGGCCGACCTAATTCGCGAGCGAACGAGATCAACCGGGTCTCACTCGGCGAAAGAGTGGTCAAATTTTATTATTAATAAATTATTTCTAATTATGCAAAAAAAAATCGTTTAGCATTTTTTCTCTCTGCCGGAATTCATCTTCGGCAGGTTTCTCCAAAGATCGAATTTTCTAGCAATGACGATCGGAGAAGTCTCGCTCTACAGAAGAGCGGTAAAATTTTACGATCGCAAATTGTTTAGAGGTCATCGCTGTAAAATTTTCGAAAAATCGTTTCGTTGGAAGCACTTTACAAAAATCCTTGGAAACTTAAAAAAAATTACAATGCTCTTTGTTTAAACAATTGCGTTCGCCATTTTTTCTCTGCCATGGCTCATCTTCGGCAGGTTGGCTGCGGCCGACCAAATTGGCGAGCAAACGAGATCAACCGGGTCTCACTCTGCGAAAGAGTGGTAAAATTTTATTATTACTAAATTATTTCTAATCATGCAAAAAAAATCATTTAGCATTTTTTCTCTCTGCCGGAATTCATCTTCGGCAGGTTTCTCCAAAGATCGAATTTTCTAGCAATGACGATCGGAGAAGTCTCGCTCTACAGAAGAGCGGTAAAATTTTACAATCGCAAATTGTTTAGAGGTCATCGGTGGAAAATTTTCGAAAAATCGTTTTGTTGGAAGCACTTTTCAAAAATCCTTGGAAACTTAAAAAATTTTACAATGCTCTTTGTTTCAACAATTGCGATTGGAATTTTTTTCTCTGCCATGGCTTATCTTCGGCAGGTTGGTTGCGGCCGACCAAATTCGCAAGCGAACGAGATCGACCGAGTCTCACTTTGCGAAAGAGTGGTAAAATATTATAAGTATTGTTAAAATAAATACGTTTAGAATTTTTTCTCTCTGCCGGGATTTATCTTCGGCAGGTTCCTCCAAGGATCGAATTTTCTAGCAATGACGATCGCAGGAGTCTCGCCCTACAGAAGAGCGGTGAAATTTTACGATCGCGATATGTTTAAAGGACGACACCGGTGGAAAATTTTCGAAAAATCTTTTTTTTGGAAACCCTTAAAAAATCCTTATAACCTCCAAAAATATGATGAATATTCGTTTATAGCCGAAAAAACAGTTTTAAAGTGGTTTTCGAGCTATTTTTATAGGAGAGTGTCCGGCACTGAAAAGCGTCTTCGGCGATGCTATGCCGGTAGTCGCAATTCTCAACTCTTGTAAGCCTATTATCTATGGGGATAAATTCACCGACTAAAAATAGTTTTATTTTCGACCAAAAGGTGGCATTAGATTACGGAAACAAAACTTCTTCAGGTCTATCGCCTAACCGTTAACTTCACACACGTTTTTTCTCCAAACCACGTTTTCGAAATCGGGACGCAGCAGAACTTGAACAGTTTTCGTCCCCTCGACCAATCCAATTTCTTCCATTTTTCAAAGTGTTTTTTGAAGCGCTGTATCAATGTGAGAAATGGTCGCATCGAGATGAAAAAAAGCATTATGAAGCTTCAAGTTTCTAGTTTCGAGATCTGTCGTCAAAACAAATTTGTGAGCTACTGTAATCGCGCAATAATGAAAAATAACAAGAGAAAATTTATTTCCAAATTTTTTGGGTTTTTTTTCAAGGGTCCACGCGCTGGAGAATGTTATTTCAGTTAAATACATGTATAGGTCAGTTAGCTTGCTTATTCAGCTTCTATTTGGTTTTTTGTCTCTCCACGACAATTTCTTGCTGAGATATCCGACTTTGAATGTAAGAAGATCCTTTTGTCTTCGATCACCGTTATCTCAGCAACCAATGATTGCACGGGCAGCTTTGAAAACTTAAATAAATTTCCAACACGACCCTTCCGTTGATTTTTAGAAAAAAACATTTTTTCACCATTAATATTAATTTGAAAAAGCACCAAAAACTGACTTTTTATGGTTTTTCAGTAACTGTACTACTACTTTATATATTATAGTAAATGTACAATCCTTTAAGTATTGATGGAAAGACTAATGTTGCCCGGTTGTTTTTCTGCTTAATGTACCCCCAATAGCCCCGTACATTTTCAATTTGATCCATCGAACCATTTTTTCGGTTCGATTCATCAAAGTTTTACAAAACAAAGGAAGAAGTGTATTGTTCTTAAACATCGTATAATCATCATCAGAATGAGAAAAAAAAAACAATTTTCTTCGACTTTTTTCACAACTTTGACCTAGTTGCTTATTAATGTCAAGAAAAAAAAATTCGAAAAATTTCAATTTTTTTTTCTTCAAATTTGTCAAAGATTTCAGGAAACAAGACTGACTCATTTTTACACGATTCGACCTTTGCGCACCATAATTTCACTCATCTTTAATTGCATTAATTAAAAGTTGAAACCCCCAAGCTGTATTCACTAGTCGATCTGAGAACTTGTATGAAATTAATTCTCGATATTTTCTGCGAAGGTTATTAGGGTTACAAAAAAAAATTTCTTCCAAAACTAATCTTTTTTTTAAAGAAAAAACCAATTAACATGTTTTTAACTAATGTTTTTTTGGTAATGTTTTTCTACGTTTCGGTAAATAAATTAATCTAAAGTTTTTGTAAACTGTAACGTTTTTCAATTTTTGTTCATGCCTAGTTTGAAAAAAAAACTGTTTTCTGCAACCCTAATAAGCTTCGTAGAAAATATCAAGAGTTAATCGCATAAATGTTCTCAGATCGACTATAGAATACAGTTTGGGGTTATCAACTTTTAATTAATGAAGTTAAACATGAGTGAAAATATAGTGCGCAAAGGCCAAATCGGGTAAAAAATGAGTCAGTATTGTTTCCTGAAATGTTTTACAAAATTAAAGAAATATTTGTAATAAATTGAAATTTTATGAATTTCTTTTTCTTAAATTTAACAAGAGACTAGTGCAAATTTGTGAAAAAAGTCGAAGAAAATTGGTCTTTCCATTTTGATGATGATTACACGATGTTTAGAAACAATACACTTGTGCCTTTCATTGTTCTGTAAAATATTGATTAATCAGTCCGGAAAAACAGTTCGATGAATCTATTTGAAAATTAACAGGGCTATTGGGCTACATTACGCTTGAAAAAAAAACGCGGCAACATTAGTGTTTCCATCAATATTTGTAAAGTAGTAGTAGATTTACTGACAAACTATAAAAAGTCACTTTTTGTCCTTTTTTCAAATTAATGTTGAGAGTGAAAAAATGTTTTTCTGAAAGATCAACGAAAGGGGCTGGTAGGAAATTTATTCAAGTTTTCAAAGCTGCCCTTTAATTGCCGTTGCAATCATTGGTTGCTGAGATATCGATTATCAAAGACAAAAGGATCTTATTTCATTTAAAGTCGGATATCTCAGCAAAAAGATTGAAGTAGAGAGACAAAAAACCAAATTAAAGCTCAATCAACAAGCTAACTGACCTATACATTTAGTTACGGGGAAAAAAATTAACTAGCCCGTGAACCCTTGAAAAAAAGAATAATAAATTTGGCAATTATTTTCTTCCGCTATTCTTATGATAGCGCGAAAACCGCAGCTCACAAAAAAAAGTTGCCATAAATTGCGAAACTAAAAACTTGAAGCTTCGAAGGTTTTTTTTTATCTCGATGCGACCATTTTTCACATAGATACAGTGCTTCGAAAAAACAGTCAAAAAAAAGAAGAAATTTTCCGTTCCTTTAATTTTTCGGAGTAGTATATCAAAATTATGGTCGAAAACACAAACTTTTTATCCTCGTTACGATTGTTTGAAAATTATTTTTAAATTTTTCCCCGTATTTGACTTCTAAAACTAACATAATCAACGAAAATATTTCGCTCTTAGTTCCAGGATTAAATTAACGATAGTTGTACTGCGTTCCGCAGAGAGAGTATGAGGTTGAAGTTTATGTCGTTGGAACGCAACGAAAATTAATATTCGTGAATTCCTTTAATTTATTTTGGCAAACTTTGTTCACAAAAATCTTCTAACCATTTTTTAAGATGTTTATTTAGCGATCTACAATATAAATCTTAAAACAAAAGTTTTTCTATAACAATAAAAATATTTTTAAAAAAATGTAGGCAAAAGCTTTCGTTGCGTTCAAACGATGTAAACTTCAACAGTATGGAGAGAGTTGACTGAAAACCAGTAGTGCTATAGCAACTCGTGTACCGCGATTTTCTATTCTTTTGACAAATAAACTCTTTTTACATACTTCAATATATACCTGATAAAGCCTAAAAGTTCTTTTGACCATGTATTTTATTGGTTTCTTTAAAAAAAATCTTCAAAAAACGGTCGAAAATGGGCAGTGACGGTGGTGTTCTCCTTCCTTGACACACTGCGTCATTTTGACCTGAACGAATTTGAAATAAAATGCTGACTTACCCAAAATTGAAAGTTTTCAATAATTTTTTACAACAATTCAAGTTTAGGCTTTCCGAGTTGCTAAAGACTTGCCCTGTGGAAAGGTGGTGACATCTTACCGTCCGTTTTAATAAATTTAAACAAATACCTCGACCATGATCCATATACACTTGGTCCACCGCTCGCCTCACGAAGGTATGGGTACGGTGCTGATGTCATCAGACGACGGAGATTCAGCCCGGACAGTGGCTTATTCTCCTCGAAAAATTTCATCGGAAATATTGTGTCCATAGTCCACCAAGGAACGAAGAAGAAACTCTGTGTTACGCTGGTTTTTCTCAAAACACAATTTTTCAAAATGGCACGCAGCATAACTTAAAAAATTTTCATTATTTTCACTCCAAATTTTCAGTACATGTTTAAAATAACATTCCAAAGAGGAATACGTACGGGATTTTCTATGAGTTAGTTATAACATTAGTTATTACTAAATGATTGTCCTTTTTTTTCTGTCGAAAATTAAGATTTTGGTTTAATGCTCCCCAATTACACAAAAATTAATATTTTCACAATCCTCTACGTATTTCTCTAGCTATACTCGTGTAAATTAATAGAAATTTATTTATATTATTCTAAAATCGAATTTGAGTCAGCTATACTGCGTGCCGCAGAGCGTCTCAAATTCAACATGCCTCTCCAGAATAGCTCCAGCCTCACCTTTTGGCATAATTTTTTAATATACATTTCATTTTGGTCACTCGAAGATAAGACTAATAACATCCTTGAATATTAATAGTCTCTTATTTGTCCTACAAAAAAAAATCGAGAAATATCACTCAAGTTTTGACGTTTACAGTGGTGTAAGCCCTTATGATAAAACGAGCGTGCGCTCTTGATTTCTATCGATTTTGTTCAAATTTTAACCAGACATTGTTCATATCATCATGCAAGTTTGAGTGAAATTTCAGAACAGTTGACTACTTAGATTGGGAGATAATGGATTTTTCAATAGCAACTTTTAATACTGCAGGGTCTGCATTGGCCGAAAATCAGGTCACATAATTCAGCGTACCATTCTTTTGGGTTATTCATTTTGAGGAAAAATTATGATTAGATAGCAAACTAGTTAGGGAACGAGTGAAAAAAGTTTAGATTGTCTTTACTATTCAGTTTTGCTTAAGACGTTCAGTAACGACAGAATAACTCTCGGTAAAAAATATTTGTCCCTATAATAAGAAGACATTATGCAACACCGTAGAACAGTATTGGTCAATATGTCGAGAAAAAAGATAATTATCGTGTTCCTAAAGTTAGAAACTTTTAACGTAAAAAGAAATGTTTGCGTTATAAACATTAATATTTCATATTGCTATCCTTGTGTCTTTTTATAGAGGACAAATATTTGTTACGGAAAGCAGACGCTGCAGTGTTAAAAGTTGCAATTTTAAAACCCATTATCTTCGAATCTAAATAGTCGACTGTTCTGATATTTCACTGAAACATGCATAATCATACGAACAATGTCAGGTTAAAATTTGAACAAAATCTATAAAAATCAAGAGCGCATGCTTGTTCTACCTTAACACGTTCAACCGTTGACCATTCAATTCTGTTGAAGATGCAAGAAGGCTCTAGCGTCCTCGCCCTTTGTTTTGAAACATACATACGTAAGCGAAAGGCCTTGCACAGATTGGTGGTGCGATCCATGGCAAGATATTGTTCCTTGCGGTCAGCCTTGCTGGTGCTCTCGGAGAGATTGGAGACAGCGGTGATATCCTCGCGACACCGGGACTGTATATTGTCGCCGCGACGATTGATGCAGTTTCTCATCCTCGGCAGTACGTACTTGCTGCCGTGGATAAATCCAATGGTCCATCTAGATGGTAAATCCGACGCTACATTAGTTCTGGTTCCTACATGATAGCCCAGGTCACCCTGAGCACCATACATTAGTATGGTGCTCAGGGTGAAGCTATCGAGGAATCGCCACAGGTCCACAAATCATCCATGTTTGAGACGTTATAGTTTAGCGTTCGTAGGCAAAGGGTCTTGAATTTCGTGCCTCATTATAGTCGCACACTGCTCAGGAAATGAAAAATATGCGATCTGCGATTTTTTCACGAATAAATACCGAGGTATTTCTGCGAAGAGCAAATAAACTTGGGTTTCTTGCATCCGAGCCGTTGGCTATTTGACACATCAGCGAGCGGGAAAGCAATGCGAGGGAAGATCGTGGCAAATTACAAAGTACGTAAATTGAGGTTATAAGGTTATAGCACGTACGTACCTTGACTTCCGGTGTTTTCCTCGATTGATGTTCCTCGATCTTCTTCGTGTAATCGGCCGCGGCGGTTTTCTCGTTGATTATTTCGTTGTCGGGATTTCTCGTCGGTGGTGTGCCTGCGTCCTGAGGCGTTGTTCACAGCAAAAAAAACTCATCAAAGCGCGACGAAAACAAACTGCACTCTATCACTATTTCCACTATTCACATTCGATACCACACTCTATCACACACATCGTATGAAATATAATTCGAACGAATGTGCGAGGTTAAGGCTCCGGCTTTCGACCTGTCAAAAAATAAATTGTTCCGGAAGGAGGCGAGCGCGGTCGGTCAAAACTGTCGAAGTGAGCTGCGCGCCGCCAGTGAGAAAACGGATGAACTGAACGCTCGCTCCGGTACCTGATATTTTGAGCTTTGTTGGTACATATTTGCTACATTTATGTAAAAATTTCAAAATGCTTTTTCTCCGCCATTTGTCCATGAAAACAGGTGAAACAAAGCTCAAAATGTGTGCTTTTTCACTGTCGAGAGCATGATTCGCGCCAAATTAACGACAATGCGATGCAATGGTCAATAATTCACAGTTTTTCGCATGGTAACCACAAACTGCAAATTTTTTTTCGAAATTTTGGAAAATTTCACGAATCATGCTCTCGGAGCAAGCGTCCTGCATGCACACAACAAATTTCATTCCAATTGATTGTTCCGTTTGGGAGAATTCCTATTTCAAAATTTCGAAGCGGTCGGAGGCGTGTGGCACATGGCCTTAAGGGGATTTCATATCTTTTCAAAGAAATATATATACAGGGCTACTGGTTATTGGTCACGATCCCTTGGAAAGGTTATAGGGCATTTTCCGCTGTCGAATAACCTAACAATGTTTTATGCCAAAGTAAACCAATTCCGAGATATTATTTTTATGATTTAACTATAAACATGCATATAGTGGGTGTACAATACAACTTCATTCGGTCCGTTTTTTCCTCAAAATACGCACTCATTTGAATGATAAAATGAATTAATACACTAATCAAAATATTGTCCATCGCTAGCCACTACTTTTCCCCATCTTTCTGGTAATTTATGAATTCGTCGCGGAAGAAGCATTTATCTTTTGAAGCCAAGAATGAATCGAGCCAATTTTTAATACCCTGTTGTGACGTGAAGCGTATTTCAGTCAAAGCGTTCTGCATCGATCGAAACAAATGGGAGTCGGAAGGGGCAAGGTCTGGGCTATAAGGCGCATATTCTGGACGTTTTTCGGCTATAGCTCGCTTTAAACGGATCAATTGTTGCCTGTAGCTATACACCATAAACTTCCACAAGCATCCGGTGGGCTTCAGCTACATTTTTCTTCCAATTGAAACAGAAAATCAACACTTCCCGAACATGGTGTTTATTTGGCACGAAATTCGACATTTTTACCGCAGTAAAAATTAGACTTGATGCGCAAAACTTAAAAGTCGGTAAACGATATTTGGTTAAGAGATGTTGATACTTTACGATACAGCAAAAATCAGCTGTTGCCGTCAACCATTTATAGCACCTAGAGCCATCTTTTGAAAACGGACCGAACTAAGTTGCACACCTAATAGTATAAGCTAACTGTATAAAAACCATCTATATAAATAAATATCGATGTGAATACCAGAGTATAGCATAAGAAAAATACTACAAAAGTCGCACTCTTAAAGCTCCCAGTCGATCTTAAATTCATCAAATGATCGATCACGAGGAGTTTTTTATGAACATTTTTTGCATAATCCAACGAATGATTTATTTCGAGATAAAAGTTCCAATAGACGAATTATTTTCGAAAGCCAGGCAAGAACTTACCAACTAAATAATACCTACATGCAAACGAGATTAAAATTAAGTCGCCATTGTAATACAAACAAAGCAACCAACCACAATAAATAATAACGTACGACCATAAATTCAAAAAATAATATAATAACATTTAATAAAACTCAAATAGTCTCAAAAGCCTTGAGAATTCATTTGAGAACTCGACATATCGCTTTTCCATGGCCGTTATTTATCTACCGAAGTGTGGTATTGCGACGTAGATTGATAAACAAACGTAATCGATGACGAGCCGGGCGAGCACCGTCAATCGTCTTGTTCCGTGTGGATTAAAAATTCGCTGAGCTTCTCTTCGTAACCATGCGGCCTAAATCGTTGCATAGCATTTCCAGTGTACTTGTGTGGTACTTACGTTGTATCTTTATTGGGAGTACAAAAAAGTCTCCGCCGTTTGAGAAAAAACGGCCCTACCAGGGGGTTATGGTTAAAATGGTCAGATGTAAAACGTCATATCGTAAGGTTCGATATCTGGCAGGACCATAACCTTGAAATATTAGCGATTTTGTATCAGCATCACATAATTTTTTTCGTGCGACAATGTCGAGTTTTGGGCCGAATAAGCGTCATTTGCGGGAACTAATCCGATGTTACAATCTCTGTAGGCCATACCAATAATACGCTCGGTCATCAGGGTGAAGCTATCGAGGAATCGCCACAGGTCCACAAATCATCCGTGTTTAAGACGTACAGTTTAGCGTTCGTAGGTAAAGGGTGTTGAACTTTCGTGCCTCATTTTGGTTGTTCACTGCTCAGGGAATCGAGGATTTTGAGGAGTAATGACAATGGCTATGGATCATCGAAAAATATGCTATCTGTGATTTTCACGAATAAATACCGAGGCATTCCTGCGAACAGCAAATAAACTTGAGTTTCTTGCATCGGAGCCGTTGGCTGTTTGACGCATCGACGAGCGGGAAAGCAATGCGAGGGAAGATCGTGGTGAATGACAGACTACGTACATTGAGGTTATGAGACAGGCCATATTTTTCATTTTTAAGTCAATATAAATTCCAGCGATACGATCGGGCTATTAAAATTCGAGGATGCACGATAATATCCATATGATCGCGGGTACGGGAAAATTCCGTCGATGTTGAAGGATTCGTGAACTTCGCGTGCGGCCGTTGTCGCATCGAAGCGATACTTAGCATCATCGTCGGTAAAAACAAAAGGTAAACACTTTTCGAGTCTCGCTTTCACCGTGAGCAAACTTAGTCATTAATTTTCGTCAATGTTGCTCTTCGGAGACGCCAAGAAACTTCAAGTGTTGAAGAACGATGTAAATCAATCTAACGCGACAAACCGCCGGGGTTCCGATCCACGCAACTGCCCGGCGGTCTGAGAAAGGATGCACGCCAGGGCCTTATTTTCTACGCGCGTAGGAAATCCGCCGTGAGCACAGGCTCTCAGAGATACGACTGGAGGCTGCGCGAGCTTATATAACTATGGGAAAAAGTGTTAAGTGATACATAAAAGGACGTATGTAGTGTACGTTGCATGTTACGATACGACCAAATTACTTTATTCGATTCAACAAATCGACGACCCTGAAATAATTTTGTGGTAGAAAAATCGTTTGGAAATTCTGTCGAATATTATGAGATCTCAAGATTGAGTCGACGGATCGAAAAATGACCCAAACAAAATCGGTAGAAAAAAGTCATATTTCATTGGTCAAATGTCATTAAATTTTCGATTCGTCGCCGCGTTTTTTTGTAACATCGAAAACAGGGCCTTTAAGCACGGGCTATTTTCTACGCGCGTATTAATATTCTACGCGCGTAGGAATACACCGTGTGCACGGGCTCTCAGGGCTTCGATTCGAGGCTGCGCGAGCGTCTATATCTATATCTATATCTATGGGTAAACGTGTCAAGTGATACATAAAAGGACGTATGTAGTGTATGTTACGATACGACCAAATTACTTTATTCGATTCAACAAATCGACGACCCTGAAATAATATTGTGGTAGAAAAATCGTTTGAAAATTCTGTCGAATATTATGAGATCTCAAGATTGAGTCGACGGATCGAAAAATAACCCAAACAAAATCGCTAGAAAAAGATCATATTTCATTGGTCAAATGTAATTCAATTTTCGATTCGTTGCCGCATTTTCGCGTAATATCGAATCAAAGTTAAAACGTCGTCTGCTAAAGCCCATCTTACTGCATAAAGAATCGCGGCGTGTTCGTCAGTCAGTCAGTGGCGTCGAGATCGGTGGCATCGATCAGTGGCGTCGATTTTTTTTATTATTTGGCGTTAAGACGCTGCCGCGTCTCTTGATGCACAAAATATTTCGAAAATTCAAAATGATTTGAAACACTTCATTTAGAGTTATATTATTATGATTTTGTATTATAATTCGTCATTCCCTGTCCTTCTGAAATGATTTTTTTTTTTCGAAGAAAATATTTCGCCCATATGGAATCAAATCAAGTACGTACCTACCTATAGCTATGCACGCTGCCCCTATGCTACCGAGTGCTTGTAACATATTGGTCGCAGATATGGCATAAGACACCAAATGAATCCTTATAATTATTTGTTGTATCACATAAACTATATCCATTAGTTAATATCATTGCGCTAATTAGAAAGATTTATCGAATACCACGCTATAGATTTTTCAAATATAATCTATATATAGGTTATGTTTGAAACTAAATAAATGAATCTCGATAAAAACTATATACATAATTCCTCTCTCTCCACCCTCTCTACACCCACTCCCCTTTGATATGTGCGTTGCAATGAAGACAAACTATCAGTTCAATTAAGTAGACTCTACGAAAATTCCATTTGATTAATATTTTTCTAAAATCAAACAAATACACTTAGTGGATTCAACTAAATTGTTTTTTGAACAGATGAAACCGAATTACAGATTTATTGGAATTGAATAAAATATTTAGTTATTGGACTATATCAAATAGACTTTTATTTGAATAAATAAATCTGTTTAAAATAAATAGTTCCAATAATGGAATACAATAGGAAAAATTTAAGTTCACGAAAAATCTAGTTAATTCAAATAAAAAAATCGAATGGACGCGGTTAGTTAATATCAATAGAATTTTTCTGTCAGTGTACAATTTTCATCTGAAACTGTATTAGATATTACCAATCGTTTGTGTGCTATTGCTCTGTAATATTCTGAATGCCCTACCCTGTAAATCTAACCTCTTTCAAACATTGAATGTTTATTTCATTTCTTTGTTTTTATATAGTCGTCCGTTGTCGATTGACAAGCGGCTCTTACAAGTTTTTGGGCGGCTAAATCTCGCAGTCGTTTACGAATGATTGTTATCCACTGTTAGTTATAATATAATTGTCATATTAAACGTACGTTCCAGAACCATTTTTTACACCTATTTATAATCATACGAATTTTTGAACAATCTATGATTACATGAAATGTTTTCATTGTTTGTATCATGATTTTCTATAATTTTGTCCGCTTAATTAACAAGCTTAATAGGCGAGACAAATTGGCAACGTCGTAATGACAGCTAGACGTCGTAGCGGAATATATTTAATTTGATTATTCTTGAATACGTATACTTACGGGTGTGAAAATGTAATACAACACAGTAAATACCTCTTGGGAGCTAGTATACCACAGATCTGCACGAAGGAATGAGTTTTATCTTAAAATACTTATTTAATGCGTAAACGCGACGATCACTAGGACCCTGACGGCTACTGAGCCGTCTACCTTTTGTGAACGTTTCTCGATTTCTCATTATATTGGTACTCGTCGCTTCCATGAACATCATGAAGGCTAGAGCTGCGTTGGTTTCGCCTTTGTCTAGTTTCGACAAAAATTTTCAGTTTTTTTTTCCTTAAAAGTGATAACAATACGTTTACGCTCAGGAATCGAAAGTACATTACTTGAATCCTACATACGAACTACACAAAATAAACGGGATTTCAATAATTGGCAATAATTCACATTTATCTGTGCGCGCTACAAGGACCAAATTACAATTTCCGCTAAAAGTCAGTGTGAAATCGGACTAACACTAGAAGACGAAAAACGCGCTCGAATCCGCACAACACAACGTATATTCCGGTCCAACGTTCGGATAATTGATGATTCGGATAGACCAAATCGTGGTTCAGATAATTGAGGTTCTACTGTAGCTAGTAATAAGATAACGAAAAATAATAATAAGGTAATAGTAATAACATGAATAAGACACTTAGGAATAGTAATGAGATAACTCACATGAAAAAAGGTTGAGAGAAAATCGACCAGCGAAAAAACGAGAAAGTCGCTGACGTGTAATGAAAAACAATCAATATAACAAAAATGATAATTTTTTTCTTGCATCTCATTTTGCAGAAACTTCAAACAATAGCGGAAGATTTTTGCGGTCTCGATGTGAATACACCCCTCGGCGGACAAGAGCCGATGAAAGCCGCGCCTGTCATAACCTTCGAGAATCTCCTGACTGCGGTATCGGCGACGTCTACCGGCGATTACACCGTTGTGTTCATCGGTACGCACAAGGGGCATCTGAAAAAAGTAAGTCGCATTTTATTCGCTATTTTGTTTTTGGGTCCTGTATCTACTTCCGCCTTCGTCAGATAGGATATGACGTAAGCAATATGACATTCAACCTATTGACATGACGTAGCGTGACATAACATTCGATATCAAGAGACGCTGCAGCGACTTGACGCCAAGTAATAAAAAAGAAAACGGTTACCCCACTGATTGCGACTGCACTGACGAACACGACGCGTACTCTTCATATACTAAAAAGGAAACGTTGCGAGGTCGATGTCTCCGATTTAGATGAAATTTGGGATGTAGAATGGGTAGAATTGGCATTTGGCTTGTAGAATGGGTAAAAATAGGCGACATGTATTTTTTTATATCGGCGGAACCCGATTTTTAAGGGTTGAAAAGCACCCTTGAAAATTGGGGTGTTTTTCATTTTCCGTCGATAACGTTTTAACAGTACGAGATATGAAAATTGCAATACTAATACAATACTTGTATTACAATACAATTTGAGATACTTCAAATTGCAACAATGTTTATTTTTTGGTGTACTATGCATTGGAAATGAGAACGATGCAGATAGCAACAAATTTCATATTGTTTATTGCAAAAATGCAATTTTTTCAACCGTATCTCCGAGAATTTTTCAATCGATTGGGATGTAAATTTGCATACATGTAGAGAATGGAAAAGTGCGGATACGGTTTTTTTCTTTTTCCGATATTTCACAATTAAGGGGTTGAAACTGCCCGTCGATTTTTTTGCCGAGAGCATTGTACAATCAGCTAGCCTTTTGGCATTTCGGTCTAAATCCACGTCAATATATGTTCGTGTTATGATGCAATTGCATATTTGTAACATTCCAGCCCCCCCCCCCCCCCCCCAACGGTCACCCTCTCGAAAGGCAAACGTTCAAAGTTCTTACCGTATGGTATGGACGAAAATTTGAAGAAATGAAAATGGGTTACAAAGAAAGTACAATCAGTCAAAATAGTCGATACACATTTTCTCGTTTTCGAAATAAAAATAAAGTTCGAAGGGAAAAAATGTTGTATTCTTCGACTACTAGACGTTCGTGATGATAATGATGAGTACAGCAACAAATGGCGTGTTGTTTATTGCAATAATTCGTGAATTACTTGTGAAAAATCACTCTTCAGTTTCCCACTCATATGGGCAGAGGCAAAGCTCGCAATCACGGACTGACTTCGTGCTTCGGAAAGCAACTGGATTACAATTGTATATTTAAGAAGAAATTCCACTCCGCTCACCGTGTCGAAGGCATTATCTGCAGAGATTACAGCGTTTTTGGGTTGCTGCTGCAACTCATGAACAGAATGATGCAAACATTTTTATCAGCTTATAACGCAGCACAATTTAATCTTTATCTTTAACTTTAATTTCACAAACAGCAGAACCAATGAACGAAAGAAATAAATCTTCGCAAAGAGCAACTACGGTTCAAAGAGCGGCTCTCATGATAACCTTGAAATCGCCTCATTAAAGATTAATAGCAGTTCTGGTAATAGCGTGTGTCATAGTTATTTTTTTTTCGTGTGTATTTATCAATTGGGTTTCAAGTCATATAAATTCACCAACAATCATTATTGCTGCAGTTACGACGGAGAAGCCAGCCATACATTTTGAGTTCGAAATACAAATAAAAATGTACGTTAATACGGTGAATGTTATTCAACTTCTATCCATAGCAATAAGTGCTATGAATTTGCCTCGCACTCCACTCACCGAACAGGAAAAACCGTTCAGTAAGGATCTAGAAAAACATGATCATTGAAGCGATGGATCAACCTATGAAAATGGAAGTCGAAACTGGTTTGGATTTTCTGTCACAAAATGAAATTCATGAAGCAGCAGATTGGCACGGACAACGATACCTAAATCCAAAAATTGATGAAAATGTATGTACCCAATATATAGAAGAACTGAGTTACGAATACAACACAAGAGCTGTAGATTACTGGAGATCCGGGGCAAATGGGAATAGAAAGTTATCATCTGTTCAAACGGAATTCAAAAAGGTGAAACCAGAGCCGCAGTTGCGCCGGTGGGCCCATAGTATAAATAAGGGTGACACCTACAAAGAAAAGTTAACAAAGATAGCTCACTACACGTTAAACAATTTTAATGATGCTTTGGAAAAAAGGCTGCTTGTCCATGATATAGATCTTCGACGATGGGCCTTACGTGCACGAGAAATTGTAGAAATACCAGCCGTAAATTTCCAAGCATCCGCTTCTTGACTAAGAACATTCAAAAACCAACATGGAATTGTGTCACGGAAGATTACTAAATATGTAAGAAAACAACAATTATTAAACGCTGATAAACTTCAAAACAAAGCTATCGAATTTATAGGAATGGTGAAAGTCAACATAGCCGACGTTGGGGCTGAAAACACATTTGATTCTGATCAGAGTGGATTCAATTTAGAGCTACATACAGGCCGCACATTGGCGAAAGAAGGACAGAAATCCGTTGAGACCGTCGTGCAATCGAAAACATCAACAACCCACAGTTATACTATACAGCCTTTGGTTTCTGCGAGTGGCAAGCTTTTGGCACCTATGTTAATCGTTTTAAACGAACCTACTGGTAAATTTCGTCCTCGAGTGGAACAAACTATGTTTAGAGCCGAAAATATATTTTTATTGGCTTCGAAATCTCGAAAATTGGCGACTAATAATTTCAAGCGGTGGTTCCAAGAAGTATATATTTCCAATACGGATCCAAAATCGGTAATACTTCCGGATTCTTGGAGCGGTTAATGTCCAACTGTATTTGAAGAAATGGATATGCAAGGGAAGGATATTAAAGTTTTAACCATTCCACTAGGTAAATATATTGCACCAGTTTCATTAGTTCTGTAGACAATTAGTCCATATGATAATTAGTAATTCCTGCAGGTACGGCTTGAATTATACAGCCCCTTGATGTTTATGACTTCCGTGTATGGAAAAACTTCGTCAAACACTTTTCTGACGCAGTAATATTATACAATTACGACATCAATCTGCATTTGAGAGACAATATTGTTAAATTACAATCTCTTACACACAACCAGTTTTCTTCTCCAGGGCTTACAAAACTTTTCAAATATGCGTGGTACAAAAGCGGGTGCGAAGAAGAAAGACCACCAAACTTCGAAAATCCGGTAGAATTCTGCTTTTCACAAAATGTACCGACATGCGAGATATGCGGGGAAGCAGCTATTATCACTTGTGCGTGGTGTAAGAAATCTCTTTGTTTCAAACACTTTTATCATGACTATCATTATTGTAATAAGTATAATCCATAAAAAACATAGAGTTGAAACGTTTCCTAAATGAGTAAGCGTGAGAACACTTTTCCGATTGTGTTGTAATCTTCAAAGACAGTACGTGGCGGGGAAAAATTTCTTCGTAAATATACAATTATAATCCTTGTGATCCTTTCCTCTGCCCATATTAATGGAAAACTGAAGAGTGATTTTTCACAAGTAATTCACGAATTATTGCAATAAACAACACGCCATTTATTGCTGTACTCATCATTATCATCATGAACGTCTAGTAGTCGAAGAATACAACATTTTTTCCTTTCGAACTTTATTTTTATTTCGGCCCGTTCACGAGCTATAGAAAGAACGAAGTTTTTAAGGGTGCGTTGACCCCTTAAGAGTGTCGTTCCGCCAAAACGAAAAAATGTGTATCGACTATTTTGACTGATTGTACTTCCTTTGTAACCCATTTTTATTTCTACAAATTTTCGTCCATGCCGCACGGTAAGACTTTAAACGTTTGCCTTTCGAGAGGGGTACCGTTAGGGGGAGGGGCTGGAATGTTACAAATATGCAATTGCGTCATAACACGAACATATAGACGTGAATTTAGACCGAAATGCCAAAAGGCTAGCTGATAATACGATGCTCTCGGCAAAAAAATCGACGGGCAGTTTCAACCCCTTAATTGTGAGATATCGGAAAAAGAAAAAACCGTATCCGCACTTTTCCATTCTCTACATGTATGCAAATTTACATCCCAATCGATTAAAAATTCTCGGAGATACGGTTGAAAAATTGCATTTTTGCAATAAACAATATGAAATTTGTTGCTATCTGCATCGTTCTCATCTCCAATGTATAGTACACCAAAAAATAAGCATTGTTGCAATTTGAAGTTTTTTAATATCTCGTACCGTTGAAACGTTATCGACGAAAAACGAAAAACACCCCAATTTTCGAGAATGCTTTTCAACCGTTAAACATCGGGTTCCGCCGATATAAAAAAATACGTGTCGCCTGTTTTTACCCATTCTACAAGCATGCCAAATTTCATCGAAATCGGAGACATCGACCTCGCAACGTTTCCTTGTAAGTGTGACTAAAAATTGAGAACAAAAAAAAATAGAAATAAAAATTCGACAGCGTTACCTCAAGAAACTTATCAACTAATACAATCTTCTTGGATTTTTTTTTCGGATGATCCAGCGATGAGCTATGCAGTTCACCGCAATGTAACTTTTTTTTGTGGCGTCTGAGAAGATTTGCTGTGACTGGCTCATTTCTGCACAATTATTAACGAAAATTTCACAGAATATTCTTCAAATGTCCTTTTATTTTATACTAATTATATAAATAAATATATATAAATATATAAACAGTGTCGTCAACAAAAATATCGAAAATATGCTTTTTTTATAGCAAATTAACCTTACCCCCCCCCCCCCCCCCCCCTAATGATTCTGTGATTTATAACACGGTGTATTCATGTTATACGATGATTCAATTTTTTCATATATAGTAGACGATATGTCACACATTAATGAAAAATAAATATATCCGACATGCACTGTTCTTTGGCATTAAGTATTTGAACAACATGGATAATAATAATGTGGACGTTCTAATCTGTAATGAAAGAAACATATATGAGAAATGTTGATAACAATATTATTTCCAATCGTTTCATGATATTAATTCCTTGTAAAGGCATATGATTTTTTTCAGCGATATTTTTGATGATTAAAAAGCTGATTATAAAATTTAGGCTTTGCACAGTGATTTTTAAGAATAAATCAAGAGCCATAAGAAATGAAATTCAGAACAAAATTAAACATCCTCTTGAAGAACATAATCCTATATTCAACGGCAACGAAAAACAGTCCAACTGTACGAGGCCAACAGTTTTTCTTTCACACGATTATTATATGAGTTTTCAGTTCTCTTAGTATTGCTTATCGTTATTTTCAAGTACTCAAAAATGACGCTTTTTTCGCGAATTATGGAAGAATTAAAATTTTAGGAGACAAAATATATGTTCGTGGCATTATTAAAGAATAAAGTTATAACAAAATGCCGCTCGTGAAATTTCCATTAAAAAACAGTCGATAAACTAGAAAACTGACAGAGCGGGTAGTCGGTACATGTGAAAACATTTTGCTTGTATATTTCTCGTTCCCGGGTATGGGTGATTCTATTCGAAAAGTACAGCCGCTAGCAAATGTAAGTTGAGCACGCTACGCTGTGTAGAGTTGACACGGTGGCGAGTTGGCAGGGTAGCGACTTGCCCGGCCCGAATCTGAAGAGTGGGGATACGCGAGCGTCGGGGAAATATCGAGCTGCTACGGTGGCGACTTGGCTCTGTGTAGAGTTGCCCGCTTTGGCGAGTTGCACGGTTGAGAATTGCACAGGAAAGTTAACACGGTGGCGAGTTGCCCCGTGCACAGTTGACACCCTGCCAGGTTGTCAAGTCTACCATCGTATTGTGTTGCAATCTTCTTCATTAAAAAATGTAAATCGTACCCAGAAAGATTGTGAAAGGAATACTGTGAGATTTTGTCTAATTCAAATTACACCTCTGATGCGTGGCACCAGTGGCGAAGCGCGGGGTGGGGCCGGGGGGGGGGGGGGGGGGGCATGGCCCCGGGTGGCGCAGATGTGGGGCGGCGGCAGCGAGCGGCACTTAGTTGCGAAAATAGGGCGGGGGGGGGGGCGGCAAATTTAGGGTTAGCCCCGGGCGGCAAAAATCCACGCTACGCCACTGCGTGGCACCACGAAATTTACCTGTGAAATGGCAATGGTCGCGGTGTTTTACATCGGTTGCAGTAAAAGGTTGTTCACAGTTATGACACTTTATAGCATTATAATATTTTTGTGTTTCTTGAGAAGTGAGTGGTGTCATCGGTAAATATTGGCCAAATAAAAATCAACGATTTGAGCTATTTTGAATAGTTCATTAACGAACCACTCGATACAATCGAGTCCTCGTTTCAATTCAAACGTGGAGAGGGAATCGTTGAAGGCACATGACAAATAATACGCTGCACTGTATGGGACGTGCATTTGACACTCATTTCCAGTCGGTTCAAAAAGGCATTCGAGGTCTACGTACACGACAAATGCGCATCTTCTTTGTACCGATAATTTTTGAAATGCAAAATTTTATTTTCCTCGGTCGGTAAAAACATTTTTGTTTTGTTCATGCTCACGCAATCGTGTTTGTGATTTTCGAAAGAACTTTGAAGTTGAAGTGATTCAAGCAATTGTCACAAAACAATGTGTGTTGATTATATTTTGTTACTTGGGCACTTAGCAAACGTGATAGATTGCGGACCCAAGCTAAGTGGTAATATTGCCCTCAATCGTGAGAAGGTGTATACTACTTATTTGACTTATTTTTACTCATGTATAACGGTACTGTTTCACTTTTGCTACGACATTTATCCACGACGTATACATTAATCGTTAAATTGTTCATTCTTTCAAATTTGCAAATATCCTTCAACGTCATTGGGAAATTTAAACCGTCGTACTTTAACACAGTTTTGAAGTAGGGATAAGAACTTGTACGGTCAATATGATTTTTGGTTGGGTAGAGTGCTGCTGTCACAGCCTAAAAGAAACAGAACTCGTCGTTGTTTTTTATATTGATGACAGCAATTTCTCCCGTGTATACCGTGGAAGATCAGCATACGTCGAGATACCACCACGCAGTGGTACGTAGTGGTTGATGTTGACAGTCAAATTGACGATTTCGTGCATCAACCATCCTGAATCGCGTTTTTGAAACTTTTTAACGTCAACCAGGAGACGATCCGTCACATTCTCGTAGAACCATCTCTTAAGGTATTCCTTTCACGAACCCGAATTTTTAACACTTCGCTGATTTTCGTCTATAATCAAGTAAAAAATACATCCTAGTATACTGGTAAAATTTCAAGCTAAGTTACCGAACTTTTAACGAAAAATTACGACTCTAAAAATCGTCGCATTTATACGGCGGTGTATGCAGATTACACGCTGGCCACATTTTGATATAATAATTTATACACTAAATAACTCTAGACGCATGATAGAAACTGCTCACGCGTGTAGAAAAATCTAAAGATTCCGTAACGACAATTAAAACAGGGGGTCAGCGAATGTTTAACGAAAATATTAATGATAAAACTTAGAAAAATGTGATTAGCAGAAGAATTTTCGTAGCCGCGACTTTTCAAAGAAAATGTAAAAATGTTTAAATCTATTGAATTTGCGCGAAATTTTTTTATTTCAGTTTATCGTTGGGTATGATAATTGATTGTCACTTATTTTTTATTAAGCGCTACCTAATTTAACCAATGATTCGGAAAGGCCCTCCTTATGCCCCCACAAAATACGGCCCTCCGCGAAAGGAATACCTAAAGGCCTTATATACGCGATTTCACCGATTTTCGAAAGTACTTTTCTGGACGCGGTTAAAATAAATGACCCATATATTGACAAGATTTTTTTTACAGATCTTTATGCACATGGTTAAGTAGATGTAAAACTAAATCAGAAATATTAACAAATGGCGGAGATATAACATAATAAAGCAATGTATGTTTTTGTCGCGCGCGTTGATGGTTAAAGTTCTCGGCCTCGATGTGGCTGTCTGAAAAAGATTAACATATTTATAATTGCATAATGAATGTATCTTCAGTGTGAACCAACAATATTATTTTAAAAAAATATAATAAAAATTCGAAACTTAAAATTTTTTAACTCAATTTCCTGTCGGATTTTATTTTTTATATTGTTTTGTGTCATTGAAATTTTTGTTTCTGTGGTTCACACGATAGGTGATGATACTAAAAATATGTTGTAAAAATTTCAAAGCGATCTGAACCTTCGTTGAAGAGTTACAACTTTCATAAGGTTCAAAAAAGTTATTCGTGGAAAAACGGCTTTGAAGTTAGCGGTCGGGCGTGCCGCGCGGTATCTATTATCTAGCTCTAAATGCTGTAACTTCAAATTTTTTTGGAATTTTTCAATTCTGTAAAGTTCAATGGACGATGCCGTTGTAAGAATGATATCGCACTACTGCAGCGGCTGCGTTTATAGGATAATCATAGAAATTACTGCGCAATAAGTAACCTGATATCCTTGTCGGCAATTTTTATAAAATACTACGTAGCATCCTTATCTTTTGGAATTTCTTTGGTGTAACCTGATATGGATGAATTCTTCGTGGAGTCGACATTAACAATTCCCACAATTATGATGCAATCATAGAAATTCCTACGCAATAAGTAACCTGATACCCTTGTCGCCATTTTCTATGTAGCATCCTTATCTCATCTTCCAAAATTGCATAAGCGTAACCTGATACCCCCTTGGCGGTATGGGTAAATTCTTTTGTCACAGATGCGATATGAACGATTCGCAGAATCATGACGCAATACTCTCTAGAATATTCGAAACGAAGTCAGTTTTGATCTTCACTTTCGATGGATATCCCGGTCGCCATTTTCTGTATCATCCATCTAACCTGTTTCACAATTATGTCATCATTAAACATTCAAGAACATCCCTCCGTGTATAACACAATGACGTTATGGTTGAAAGTCACCTTTTTCATCCATAGAGACTATACCCGAACCTTCTAGAACATTCTAGAAGCTTCGATGAATCATTTTGACGTCACTGATACCCTTGCCGTAATTTTCCGTATCGCCCCATCCTATATTAAAAAAATATCTTGATTATTTATTAAGCATGGTCCATTGGGGGTATGGTGCCATCGAACGGACTTATCGTCCTTGAGAATTAGGAGAAGTAGGGTATGATCAAATGGATATAAAATGATTGAAATTATGGTATTTAGCTCAGTATCGCTCAGTACATAGTTGCCCTCCAGTTTTTAAAGACCTTCCAACGAGTTTGTGTTGAAAGAATTTTCTATGATTTCCCTGTGTGATCGTAGTGTACCGTCGATCACATTTCTCTATGGACCGCCTTGTGCATGGAACGATTTACCCGTGAAATATAGGTGCACGAATACATGGCTGACACGCAATTTCCATAGTATACCGTGGTGCTTTGGTGCAATACGATATGAAGCAGCACCTGAAATAATTCGAGGCATTTTGCAAAATGCTCGAACGATCTATGTGAAAGTATCGGAGAAAAAAGAATGGATGACGACAATCTTGTTGGAGGAGCCTGGACGCATTGTCAATCTAAAACTTCTCGACCGTCCTTCAATTCAAAAGTTGCACAAGCCGACACCTGCTGAATGTCCGTATCACTCAAACTCTACAAAGTTTAATTGCGCTACGAAAAATGTACAGGCGCTGAAAAATCGGATACTCGAACTTTATGATTGAATTTTTCTCTCAATAAATCAATCTCACACATCATACACGTTGATGATTTTTTCAAAACCCCCTTTCACCATCCTTTGTTCATGCCAAGAACCAGTCACCCACTCTGGATTTGACCACCCGACCAATTGATCGCGATGGCAATGGAGAAATTTGTCGGATTACGAGTAAAATTATACGTATTTACAGTTTTTGTCGAAAACGATGATTAAAAAAACGAGCCAAGGATATAAAAGAATCTACATTAAGAGCAATCGAGTTTAAAGATTATAAGTAATTACCGACCGTTCCCTTTATCACCGACAGAACCTGTCACCACTCTGAAGTTCGCCGATGACTCAGTACTTTAGACACCTTTGGGAACCATCTAGAACATTCGAACTCTCCTAGTACAACACGATGACGTTATGATTAAAGGGCATCATTTTCTATTCATATAGACTGTACCCGAAGTTCCCAACATGTTCGAGAATACACTCACATTACCCCGCTTTCCATGTATGAACTCAAATCAACTGTTCACGCGATGCCGTTAACTGCGGGTTTCCTATGACTCGCATTACCCCATAACGGGACAAACAATTCCCGGTCTTCGAAAATTCCTCCACATTCCATGATCATCCATTCAAAACCTTCAGCTATGACATATTATTATTGATAACATTCTATAATCACTAAATCAACTCTGCGCAGTTTGTTATTATCATTACTATTAATATTATTATTATTGTATATTTAACGGGATAAACAATTCCCGGAAATCTATCCTTGATAATTTCCTCACATTCCTTGATCTTCCGTTCAAAACCTTGAACGATGACATATTATTATTATTGGTTTTCTTATCGTGGTAAAAAGGGGGAAACATCTTTTAAAGAACATGGCCGTCTCCACTGCGCCAGGGGTTCGGAGTTGCCTCTTAATACCCGGAGCAGCGTCGTCACCCGTGTGACGGACTCTCATCTCGCATCATAAGGTCGGAGGGGGTCATCCCTCTCGGCCAGGGTTTTCACGAGATGCATACCGGCTAAAACCCTCCCTCCCCTGCCAAAAAATGGAAATTTCTTGATCAGAAAGGGGGAACCACTTCTGTCCGATGACCGGCCGTGGACTGCGTTAGCATTACTTCCGACCGGACATCCCGTTCACGTCCTCTTGTCTGATCGTATCGTCTCGTCGTGGTCTTGGCTACTAAGTGTCGGCCCTTCTCATTCGCTCAGTCATCCAAGCATCCGTCTGCATTCTTTTTCCTAAGGACAGTCTCTACGAAGGTGGACACGAGGACCCACCGTTCGCTGTCCTGGGTTATCACGCCAACGATGTTGTCTGGCGTGATTTCTCCAAGTGTCGCCTGTAGTCGGCGTCTTGTCTCGCGTCCGCAGTATATGCAGTCTGAAGTCCGTACCCTTCCCATGTTGTGTAGGTATCGTCTAAAGTATCCATGTCCCGTTAGGAAGCGCGTGGGATAAAAATTTACCTCCCCGCGTTCCGATCCACGGTTTCAGTTCCGGTATCAGTCATTTTGTTCACGTCCCAGACGTCTCGTTTGTCCATTTGGTCTGCCATTGTCGTATCGTCGTCTCCCGTTCCCCTCTTGCCGCATCTGTCCGTCCCGTCTGTGCACTCCAAAGGTAGATTCTCCTTTGCTCTAAGCTACGAGGCCCACCAGGATCACGCCCGCTATGACTAGAATTGCCCCTGCCGAGACAGTCCTGTAGGCGCACGCGATCCTGAGCGCACCTTGTCTCTGTACCATCGTCATTGCGTGTCTGTATTTAGCTACGTGGAGTGCTTTCCCCCATATCTAGGCGCCGTATAGGAGGATCGAGTGGGTCGTCGACATGAATAGCCGACGTTTACTCGGTCTCGGTCCTATAGTATTTGCCATCAGGCGGCTGAGAGATTTTACTTTCTCCGCCGCCCCTCGGCAGTCTGTCTTATGTGAGGCCAGAAAGTCATCTTCGTATCCAGAGTCACCCCAGGTACTTGATTTCGTTTCTGGCCTCCATCATCTCTGTCCCGACATTCATCGGTATTATCGTCGGTATTCTCTTTCTCGTCAGTAGCATAAGTCTGTCTTGGCTGTGGCCGGTCGGAGTCTGTGTTCCGTCATCCATCCGTCCATCCGCCTCATCACTTGGTTAAGTCGTAGCTAGGCCAGAGACGCATCACGTTCGACGATCACAGCTGCTGTGTCGTCGGCGTAAGCAACCAAGAAAGTCTCCGGTGGCATCTCCAACCGCAGCTAACTGTCGTATACTCCATTCCAAAAGTCCGGTCCAAGAATTGATCCCTGGGCGACCCCTGCCGTGATCGTCCGGGTTTCTCGTCCATCCGTCGTTTCGAACGTAATTTACGGCCAGTGTCGCTAGTAGCACCATCGGGCGAGCCCCATGGAACTGTTGAGTCCGTTGGAAGGTCGTCGCGACGTCGTGGATTGCTCTAATTGTCGATCGTCCCTTCCTGAAGCCGTATCGTCTGTCCGATAATCCTCCAGCGGCGATTGCGTCCGTGAGTCTGGGTCTTATCGGTTGTTCGTACAGTTTTCCTGACGTGTCGAGTAAGCTCCGCGGGCGGTAGGCCGATGGCGAGTGTGGTCCCCCCTTGCCTTTGATTGCCAGCCTCGCCTTTTTCCACGGCTCACCGAACGTGCCTGTCGCCAAGCATGTGCTGTATATGTCCAGGAGCACCCGCGGCCTCACGTTGCCTATCAGCCGCAGAATCTCCCCCGGAATGCCGTCCAGTCCTGAGGCCTTTTCGACCTTCATCGAGGCGGTCGCTCTCGCGAACTCCTCCTCGGAGAAGAGTGCTATGTCCCCAGGTTCGTCGTCATGTTCCTTCTCCGTCTCGTCTCGTGCATTGGAAAAAGTCCGTCGATGATTGTCCGTGTCGTTGCAGGGTCCATCGCGCTGGTCGGCGTCCGAGCCCCGAGTCTACCGGTTACTAGCTTGTAGCCGCTGCCCCAGGCGTCCCGATCCACCTCGTCGCACAGTTCTCTCCAAAGCGTCCGTTTTGTGTTCTTGATCGTCATCGTCAGTTTTTTCCGTGCCGTCCTGTAAGCTGTTTGATGCGTCTCTGCTTCGGGTCCCCCCTCGCCTAAGTGAGTTTCCTCCTACAGGCGTAGCAGGCCCTCCGCAGTTCCGCGATTTCGTTCGTCCACCAGTATTGTTGTTGTCGGTTTCGTCCGTAGCATTTCTGTGGCATCGTGTCCTTGCAGAGCCGCTGGACGAGTTTTGTCGTCTTGTGGATCAGTCGTTCGGCACTTTGCCGTCTAGCCAGTCCGTCGGGGACGTTACTCTTTGGAGCTGGTGCTGCCATCAGCTCTTCGGAGAATTTGTCTCTGTCGAGTCTTTTGAGGTTCCACCGTGGCGGTGGTGTACTCCATCGGGGTGGAATTGTCGTGTCGCCTCCCATTTCAAAGGCTATGTACTGGTGGTCGTTGGCGTTGTAGCCCTCGACCACCCGCCAGCACCTTATCGGTGAGAGGGTTCGGTCCGATGTCAGCGTCACGTCGGGAATGGAGTCCCCAAAGCCCGGTCTTCTGTACGTTGGCGTGTTTTCCGTATTGGCCACTGCCAGGTCCAGCCTCGCAGCCATCTGCGGCAGGAGCCGTCCCCGTTTGTTCGTCGTGGTCATTCCCGACTCGATCGCTCTGGCGTTAAAGTCGCCTGTGACGACTACGGGCCCTTGTATAAGCCTTGGCTCATCCTCGAGGGAAGACACCCTCTTTCGGAACTCCCCGATGGTGCAGTTTGGCGTTAGGTACACGCTGATATACGTCAAAGCGCCCAAACGAAGTCGTCTGCCACCCCGCGAGAAGATATCCGGGAAGCAGCATCCCCCCTGACCCAGATGGCGGCGGTGCCCCTGGTGTTAGAGAGCCACGTCGGTGTTGTCTCGTCTCGGTATTGTTCGTATAGTATCAGTATCGTCGCGTCAAGTTCGTCAGCTATTTGCGGTAACAGTAGCTGTGCCGTCTGACTTCGGTTCAGGTTTCCCTGGAGGACCTTCGTCATGTCTTGGTCTTGTCCCTGCTCTCTTCCAGTGCAGCCCCGAAGACAGCGCACGAACCGCTGCCAGGCTGATGCGCCACCTCCAGTTTTTTGGCCTCGGTGCACAGGAAGCAGGCTGGTCGGTTTTGGCACGTCTTGCCGATGTGGCCCCGCCCCCGCACTTCCAGCAGCAGTCCGTCCTGTCTGGTCCTTTGCAGTTCCGTCTCGTGTATCCGTAGCTAAGGCACCGGTAGCACCTTGGTACTGTCGTTCCAAATCAGATGCGGCAATCGCCCACCCGATCTTAAGTCGCTGGCGTTCGAGCAAGTGCATGGCTCTCTGTGTTTCTAGCTCGCACACCGCCATGCACTGTCCGGATCTGTTGAGGCCGAAGATGTGCACCTTCAGGTCCCTTTCCTGTCCCGTCTCTTGTTTGAGGATCGCCGCGACCTCCTCGGGAGTCGTGACGCAGTCCAGGTCCATGATCTCCAATGATGTACTGGGAATCATGGCCCGGATACGCCCCTCCTGACCGATTGCGCTCTGGAGTGAGCGCTGGAAGTTTTCCTCCGTAATTCGTCGTGCGGTAGCCCCTCACTGTCACGTTGTCCGTCGCGGGGTCTACCTTCGTCTGGACCTGTCGCAGTAAGTCTGCGTAGGTCATGCCGTGTTGTGGTTTGACAAGGATGGCCGTCCACCGAGGCATGGGGCGCGGTCTGTCTTGCCTGTCCACTTTATTGTCCTCGTTCGTCTGCTTGTTCTGTCTTATTTTTGATTTTTCTTCCGGTTCGTTTTGCTCGTTTGTACTTGCCAGCTTCCCTCTGGCAGTTGCGTGTCGTTAGTAGTCGTCTGTTCTTTCTTCGGCTGTTAGGGAGGGCTGACGTCGGACTCGTCACGTTTTCGTTTCGGCGATCGGTCCGGTTTCGTCTTTTCGTCCTGTCTGGTTGTCTTAAGGTTCCTGAGCCCTTCACATTTGCCCAGGGCGATCTCAGCAACCTCCGTGATGATTTTAATGTCGTCTTTTGTTTCTTTGTTCACGTTTTTTTTTGTACGCTTGTCTTTTCCTGCATGATTCCGACTCGCTTGAGGATTATCCGCAGATGGTCCTTAAGCTCGTCGATCGTCTGCATTTCCAGACAGTTTGTCGTCGCGTTTGTCAGAAAGCTACCGCCTGTTGCGCTCTTAAAGTTCGCAAGGCTCGCATTGCTGGAAACGCTACTGCGTTTCATCCGGCTCGTGCGAACCTCCAGCAAATGTCTGTCTTTGTCTGTCTTTTGTCCCATTCGTTCGTCCGTTGGTTCTCCTGTCTGCGTCTTTATCTTTGTCGTTGTTGTTGTCGGGGTTGGGGGTCCCATTTCTTTTGATGCGTTAATCGTGTTTTATTTTGTTTGTGTTGCCATTTTCTCCCTTACTCCCTTTTGTTTGTGTGTGTGAGTGTGCTGTGGGATAAAGACACCGCAGACCGTCTCTGCCGACATATCCGCGCCACCGGCCGCCCCAGAGAGGACACGAGTGGCCTCATCGAAGCCGCCTCGCAACTAGTGCAGGGCCCATTCCGGCCGCCACCCGGCGCTACAATAGTATAGGGGTTATACACTGGCTGATGGGACAGCCAGATCCATCCGGCTAAGAGGACCCGGGCCCCTGTACTATCCAGCGGCCCAGGAGCATCGAGCTTGGTTTATACTCGCCGTACCCTCTGGCTGTCCGCGACAAGGCCGCCTGCCGCGGACGACGGCGGGGGAGTCCCAGTGCCGTCCCCCGGTGTTAAGTGTGCGTGCTAGTGAGTGTCCGCCTTTGTCACGTGTACCGGTTCATTTACTTGCATTCATCCAGTAGCCATACAGGAGGTGCTCAAAACTTGAGCCCTCCGACATTCATACGCACACTCACTCCCATTCGCTTTTCGGGGGAGCCCGTTTATAGGGGCCCCCGAGCATTCGCTTTCTCAGGAGAGCCCGTTTATAGGGTCACATGATCATTCGCATCACCGGTATGTCCCTCGGATGTGTTTGTATAGATGTTTGTGCTTTGTATGTTCGTGCGTGTTCTCGACATGCCGGGTGGATAGCCCTGCACACCGGTGGCTATTGCGAGAGCGCTAAACGCGATTCCGGGTGGTGGGCTCGCCAAGATCCCTACGCCAAAATTATTATTATTATTATTATTTTTTTAGTAAGTTTTTTAACAATAACGCTGAGCGCTACTCGAGGGTTCCGACATCACCTCGGCTGCCGCCCAGTCAAAAAGTCGCGCGAGAATTCCATTATATCGCTCTGCGATAGCCGCTCCCTCAAGCCAGAGGGTTAGCGGCTACCGCAGTCCACAATCGTGTTGCCTGAGTAAACGGAGGGACCCAAGTATGACCGCCTTCTGCATCCGACCCGCTAGCAACCGGACACCGGGTTTGCAAACCGGTATGCCAGCGAAGCCCGATACAAAAGACTCTTTCATCCCCCCCAGCGCGCCGATGATGAGGACAACGAGAGTTACCCTGAATCCTCGGTGCAAACGACGTAGCTCGGCCAGGAGAGGCTGATACTTGAGCCGTTTCTCCTCTTCCTTTCGCGACACGTTCACTTCGGCCGGAGCCGAGAACTCAATGACGTATATCGTCTTGTCGTCGAAATCGAAGAGGACAACATCAGGCTTAGGTCGGCCCGATGGTCGCGAATGAGAAGTTCCAATAAATCTTGCACCTCTCGCCCACGACAACGGACCCAATATCTCCTGGTAATAAGGCGGCACGGGCTCCCGGTCTATCCCATAAGAGTACCGTAGATGGTAGTACAACACTCTCAGGGCCGCGTTATGGCGATAAATATAGCCGGAGACTGCATATACTGGGCAGGCCGAAAGTAGATGCATTAGTGTCTCCGGCGACTGTTTGCATGCACGACACAAAGTGGACGGCAGAGGCTGACCCAAAACGCGACTGCGATAGACCAGGGTGTTGATGACTCCGTCTTGGCAGGCGCAGATAAACCCTTCGGTCTCGGACATCAGTCCAGCTGACCGCAAGAAGGAAAAGGTCAGCTGGGTGGACAGCCCCTGTTCTTCGATGTGGTGAACAAACACACCGTGCATGGGTCTGTCCACGTGCTGCCGAGTCAGGACAGTCTGCTCGGCAGCCCTGATTGCCCGCCGACGTCGGGACTTGGGCAACCGAGCGACGGAGTCTATTGGCAAGGCGCCACGCCGGCGCCGGTGGAACTCCAAGCCGAGGGTCTCTGCCGCACGATCTGCCGCCTTATAGAGAAAAGCACCCGCCCCATGAAGCTCATGCTGGTGCACAATCTCCAGGAGCGGGTCCGAGCTCGTTATTACATCGCTTGCTATTCCGAGGACCATGCGGTCATGAAGACACTCCAATCCCGAGAGCCCGCGCCCGCCGCTCTGACGCAGCATATAAAGGCGCGGGGTGGAAGATCGAGGGTGCAGACTCCGCTGGATGTTCATTATCTTGCGTGTGCCGATGTCCAGCTGTTTAAGCTCGTTATCTGTTTAAGCTCGTTATCTTTAAGCGTGTGCCGATGTCCAGCTGTTTAAGCTCGTTATCGTTATTATTATTACCATTATTATTATTATTAATAACATTCTATAATCATTGAATCAACTACGAAGTTTTTTTTTTACTATTATTATTGTATATTCAACGGGATAAACAATTCCCAGGGAATCTGTCGTTGGAAATTTCTCCTTCCCCACATTCCATGATCATCCGTTCAAAACCTTGAACGATAACATATTATTATTAATAACATTCTATCAGCACAAAATCAACATTATAACATTCTATCAGCACAAAATCAACTGCGTAGTTTATTATTATTATTGTAGATTTAACAAGATAAACAATTCCCACGAAATCTGTCCTTGAAAATTCCCCTTCCCCACATTCCATGATCATCCGTTCACAACCTTGAACGATGACATTATTTAACATATTATTATTAACATTCTTCTTGTTATTATTCGACTTCTTCGTATTATTATTATTAGGATTCGATAATCACTAAGTCAACTGCGTAGTCCACAGGATGACGTCATCATCATTATTATCATTATCACATTCCCCAATTATTTATTAATATTAATTTTTATTTTTAATTTTAAGTCTGCTACGGTAAACGCTTCGCTTATTGTAGCTTTCATGTACGGGGTATTCCCCCGTATTACATTCCCCACCATTTTCTCCACTCCACATCCCCAATCGATCCCCACCTTGTGGCCGCAGCTGACTTCCCCCTCTGTATCGCATTCACCATGACATTTTCTGCCATAGGTACAGGGAAGCTGCTGAAAACCTACACCAATACAGCCGGTCCCTAGTTCGCTTCCCAGCCTCGGAACTAGTCGCGTTTCGTCGAGAAATAGCTCACCGGCTACAGCCATACACACACGACACACACACGTACCGGCCCGTGTGCGCGACATCCGTGTAGAACTGGATCTACTTTACGCCCGTGTTTTTATTTTTCTACGAAACTACGAGACGGCGATCCGAACCCGCGACCTCCTGATGTGCTTATTTCAGAGGCAAGCACGCTAACCACTAGGCCAGCACATCAGTTTTATATTTATTATTATCATCTCCTGTAACCCGACACCCCGCACCCCTCCCCCTTATCGCCACGCCCGTACCCCCTCCCCCTCGCCGACAAATGATTGAGAACTCTCAAGGTCGAATTACGTCATTGAGAACATTCTAGAGAAGGTTCGCGCTGATGACGTCATCGGGGTCAAATGAGGTCAAACTGAGTCAGAACCCGTGTTGTATATCTACTAGTCTTTGCATCGTATCGTCACCGGTGATGAAAAATGGATCCACTCCGATAACCCAAAGAGTAGGAAATCATGTGCACCGCCTGGCCATGCTCGAACATCGACAGCCAAACGTAATCATGGAAAAAACTCATGTTGTGCAATTGGTGGGGATCAGCTTGGTGTCGTGTATTATGAGTTGCTCAGAGCGAACGAAACCATTACTGGGGCTCTGTACCGAACATAATTGATGAGATTCAGCCGAGCACTCAAGGAAAAACGCGCCCTTTACTACTCCAGACACGACAAAATCATTCTCCTGCATGATAATGCTCGACCACATGTTGCGGCGCCGGTCAAAACCTACTTGGAAAAACCCAATTGGGAAGTTTTGCCCCACCCCCTGTATTCACCAGACATTGCTCTCTCTGACTATCATTTATTTCGATCGATGACGCACAGCCTGTGTGAGCAGCACTTTACATCATATGAAGATACAAAAAATTGAGTCGCTTTGTGGATAGCCTCAAAAGATAAAGCGTTCTTCCGACGCGGTATCCACATGCTGCCAGAAAGAGGGGGAAAAGTGGTGGCTAGCGATGGACAATACTTTGAATAAAACATAAAGTACCGTTCTTTCACAATAAATGCCCATTTTTTTTAAATAAAAGACGGCGGATACTTATTTGTACTCCCAATAATTTTTTTCCGATGAACCTGAAAAAATGCATATGACGTATAGATTTATTCTGTACATGCTAATTCTTCATAAAACATATAGTTAACCCTTATGTGTGCGACCGGGTACCCGGATACCCACCTCGTTACATTTTTGCTCGTAATTAAAAAAAAAATTTCGACCTACGCCTCCGGATCTAGGAAGTTTTCATCTTTACAGAGAGATTGACATTGCTATAGTTCGAAAAAAAATTTTTTGCGCTTCAGACAAATGACCTCGAGGTACGGGTAGTCCCAGGGTGCAACCAGGGTACCCGGGTGAAAAAAAACCCACTAGAGAAAAATTTCATATATTCACCTGTAAATCAAAGTTAATGTTAATAAATGTTCTATTGGGGTCATAGAGGTTTATAAATAAACAAATACAATGATTTAAGATATGAATACAATAAATAATTATTTATTTTTCGCAATCTAAACATGTAATATGAGTCACCGAGTGCTCATCGCACACGGGTTTCTCGCAATTTTTGCAACTTTTGCGAGTTTTCCTGCGCCTTTTAGTTGTTAACTTATAACAAATATGTCATGAACCGGTAATAACTTTTCGCCCAGAACTATCGCAAGCCTCAGTTCCTCTAATCGCAGCAGTGGAAGCAGAGACTGAGGATCCTATCATGCTTTCAATCGCGAGTCTCGCCGGGTGATGTCGCATGATTTGAATGTTCGAAGAGCGATCCTCGATCACTGGTTTCGCAAGTTCTTAGCTCAATTGGCGCAAGAAACTACGACGCTCATTCGTTTTTTTCTTGAGCATATTATTATTTTCACAAAAAATATCACAGACATAAATTATGTTGAAAAGAAATGCCTATGCCTCGTGTATCGCGTCACCATTTGGTCCATCGTGTCGACGCCAATTTTATATTTATTGTAATATTCGATCATATGCGGTTTTTTCTTTGCATTGTTGTTGACAGCAGTGTCGCAATGTACTGTACAAAGTAAGATCACAGCTTTGTTTTTTTTGGGACGTAAGAGGAAAGTGCGGTTTCGCGTTCGTGAAAACCAAAGAGAGAAGAGAATTGTGCTCTCGATTTATTGGCAGCCATTTCATTAGGAATGTATGGTTCGTTTTTCCTCAAAGTACCGGTAATTGTCAATTTCCAAGATAATAAGTGTTTAGCGAGAGGTAGAGAAGTGAAGAAATTATCCATCGTGATATTTCGGCCGCTTCCTTTGAATGGAGCTGCAAGTTCTTTTACAACTCTCTCTCCTTGATTTTTTTCACGTACGTTGCCAATTTTACCCGTATATATTATTCCCGATAAGGGATATGAATTTTCCGCATCGCAAATCCACCATACTTTGATGCCGAATTTAGCCCGCTTAGAGGGAATATACTGTGTGAACTTGGTGTGTCCACGATAAGGATAAAGCTGCTCATCAATCGTTAAATTTTCGCTCATCGATGTATAAGGCTTGACGCTCTGTAGACACAATAGACGTTCCGAAGAGGTATACGGCTTTACACTGTAACGGTCGGTTTCTAACTGAACGAATGCGTTGTTGTCGTACCCTTGTACACTTCAAAAGTGGGGAAATCCCCCGAAATCCTCTTCTCGATCGCTGTTTATGGCAGCGGCACGCCACTTTATGATCCTTTGTAATCAAATTTATAATAAAATTCTACCTAAATATGGCTTAATTACTTTATTGTATGTTTATTCAATTAAGTAAATCGATTTATAATGATTTTGTTCACATTTCAACTCAAAAAGTAATTAAAACTGGAGGTGGGTACTCGGTTACCTCGGTTGCACATCGACGTAGGAAAATTTGGTCGCACACATAAGGGTTAAAGGGCATAATTTATAATAAAGGGCATAAAGTTTTAGTGAGTATTTAAAGTCTTTCGTGCTCCGGTAAAACTATTGAAAAATAAACCATTAGTATTTTTTTTAATTTGACAATTTTTTGCGACATGACATTTTAATTTTATACTCGTTGTTTTTATTAACATTTTGATAATAATTATCAATGAAAATCTATAGTAGTAATTTTTGAAAAAAACATAATATCGAAATTGTAAGTAGTATAATCCAATATTTATTGTGATTTTCTATTAAAAAAATAACGTTATCGAAAACATCATTCAACAAATTTACTGAAATCTTACAGATAGTTATCGGCGAGTATGTTTGAAAAATCTTGCTGGTGTTCGATTGGCATTAAACCTCTGTCAAGCATTGCCTGTAAATTTTTTTTTCTTGGTGCAAGTGGTAATTTTTTATCTGACATCTGTTTTAATTGGAACATTCGAACATCATCCATGTTTTTGTTTTTTTTTTTAAGATTTTCTTCTCTCGTCCTGCTTGGTCAAAATCATATTTAATGTGGATTGTATTGACGTAAAGTTGAATGGATATTTACCGGATACTTGTGATTTTAATTGAAGTCCAATTAAACTTTTTCGAGAGGTCTAAAAAACGTAAATTTCCGATTGCGGTTAAAAAAATTGGAGTAAAAAATAGAGGCAAGGCGTGAAAAAGCATGGAAGAAAAGTCGGAAACAATTTCAGTGTTACTGAAACATTTTAACGGCCTATACCAGTGTGACACTTTCAAAAAATCGATTTGTTTTTTTTTTGTGCCTTTTTCGACAGTTCATACTTTCAAGAATATCCTGTAGAAATTCCAAGGCCGTATCTTTAATCATTTTATCTTGCAAGAATCGATAGTTAAATTTTAAAACGAGTTTTTCGCGAAATTAAATTTTTAAAATTTGCTGACATTGTAACTCAAAGAGCCGTTATCCGATTCACTTGAAATTTGAACTGAGTACTCTTGAATATATTTACTTAACAATGACGTAGGATATTTTTAATTGGATGGAGATTGACGACTTTTCATTGAAGAAAACGACCATTTTATAGACAAGAAAACAGACGTTTCTTTCATAACTACGCCATTTTGTTAGATTTTGATATTTTTCGAAAATCCTACGTCATTTTACAGGAAATACCTTCCAGTTTAACGACATTTTTTCCTTCTTCGGTTTCAGCTACTCAATCGGCTGGAATCAGGTCAGCAGTGGAGGAACTTTTTCTGTTTTTGGCGCCTCCCAAGGCAGCGCAAAAGTCGCTTGGATCTCAATATTTTTCTATGAAAAAATTATCTAATATAGGTCAAATATAGCCAAACATATTCTTAATTTTCCGAAACATTTAATTGGGTACTTTTCTTCCAAAAATTTACCGAAAATCACCCAAATTTTCAGCGTTCACACTGGTACGGCCCCTTCATTTTCGCGGTGAATATCGAAATCTGCTTCTTTTCGTGGTGAAAGCCAAAACGTGCTAGTTTTCGCGTTAAATATCGAATGGTGCCACTTTTGTGTGGTGAAAACCGCAACTTTCTAGTTTTCGTATCGGAAGCCAAAACATGCTAGTTTTTGACGCGATATCAAACGTGCTTGTTTTCGTAAGAACTTTGAAACATGCTACTTTACGTAAGCAGTGCCGATATATGGTTTACAATGAGCAAGATGGGTTTTGTTTCCCAAATGTTTACAAAAGTTTACTTTTCGTTGATCCGTTGATAGAAATAGTTTATCTTGGTGCTAAATACCCAAAAACTACATCACTCATAGACTGATGGTCTTGCGTATCTAACTGCACGTCAAATTACATACATTAAACTATTTTTTATCTCTGGTGTTTGGTAGTGATTTTTTTTAATTCGCGACGACTCAGTATAGTCTAGACCAGTGAATTTCAACCGGTGTGTCGCGGCACACTGCCGTGCCATGAGTGTATTTCTCGTGTGCCGCCAAAAATAGTCGGATGCATGTATCACGTGATAAAGTCGGCACCGATCGTGACAAGTGTCGACTTGTCACGAGCGGGGTGGGCGGCGCGAGGCAAAGTCCAATACAAAGGTGTGCCGTAAGAATTTTACAGACGTTCAAGTGTGTCGCTTTATAAAAAAGGTTGACAAATAGTAGTCTAGACAATAACATAAATATATATTTTATTGTCGGCACGTCGAGTGTACTGTTTCTGTATTCGTGATCAGATGCAGTTATTTACGTACTTGAATATGACAGAGATTAATTTCACGTTTTCGCAATGCCAAAAAGGAAATCTGCACTTGGTCGCAGCAGTGTAGGTGCGAAAAAGAAATGCATAGCGAAAAATAGTGAAAATGATACGCACCCCAGCGGAGCCGGGTACGACAGCTAGTTTATCAATAAATTGATATGAGAATTAAAACTGCGCTTCCCAGAACCTTGTACACAGTCTTTTTTTTTTGCACAACCTGTTCAAGAGTACGGCGTCTCCATACGTTTTTACAGTACATATCCTTCAGGCAAGTTTTCGAAGAGTAAGCATTTGACACAAGCCGGTGTAGGGGAAATTCTTTGTATAAGCTTTCGGAAAACGAACAATGCGTCGCAAACTTTCGCACAACGAATTCTCCGTGCAAAATACTCTCCACACCGCACATCACATTGTTGCCGTACAAAATAGTTTTAAAAAAATATTTTTTTGCTTTTAATAATTACATAATCATGTGTAAACCAAGTTGTCGATCGTTTATCGGAAAATAACTTATACAGTTGTCTGAAGAATAATTTCTATTTGGCCTGTTGATGTAGCATTGATATTCATAATATCACCGTTGGGTGATATTTGGTGGCCTCAAAACAATTATTTTAAAATAGATTTTATCTTAAAACATTCTTATCATTTCGTCGAACTTAATATTTTTTAAAAAATAGGATGTAAAAAATACTGTGATAAATTGTATTTATTCGATACTACTAATATTTACACGGGAACACCTAAACTTCTAGAAGAGTATGATTTACCAATTTTCATTCATTAATAAAATAGTAAAAAGTGCGGCGTTCCGCTCATAGTAGTACAGTCGTGCTGTCGCTGAAAAACCCCGTAATCGGAAAAAATAGCAGCAGGCCAGTTTTTTGACAGGTGATTCTGTAGTGCCGCGGGTGCTAAATTCAAGTTTGCCTTCAAATCGGGGTGTAGGTTTTTTTTAGGGGATGGAGGGGGACGGGGGTGGATTAATGCCAAACTATAACCCCTAGGAGGTCGGCGCCGTGAGACAAAATTTTCAGAAAAATCCGGGCTTTAGTTTTGTCTACAGCGCCGAAGTCGTGGAAGTTCATCTTGGGAAACTCTTTAGGAAAAATTCGTACACTTTTTGTTTAAATGTTAAACGTTGTAGCCCTTGAAAAGACGCGTCGATCGAGTATTTGATCTTCACCCCCCAAAAAATGGTTGAAATACGAAAAAAAATTGTTTATCGCATGACTCAAAAACAATCGATTTTTCGGGTATGGTTTATCTGCACGAAATGTAGAGAACAATTTTCTCTATATTTGCGTTTCTATGTGCCACCCTTGAATTTTGCTTTTTTCAACCCTTCTCGGGACTTAAAAATTAAAGATGAAATTCTGGGAAAACTATTGACCGCACGAATTCTCTGCCGTGGAACAATTTGTAGCTTAAACCCTTAGTTACATTTTTGCTCGCAGCGCCAAACTCTTATCTCTTTATTTTCGGTCAGTAGATTTCCCAGAATTGCATTTTGAATTTTTATCCCCCGAGAAGGGTTGGAAAAAGCAAAATTCAAGGGTGGTCCATGAAACGAAAATGTAGAGAAAATTATTTTCTACATTTCGTACATTTAAACCATCCCCGAAAAATCGATTGTTTTTTAGGTATTCAATAAACATTATTTTTTATATTCCAATAATTTGTTTGGGGTGAAGATATTATCGGAGAAAGATGATCAAATACTCAACCGATGCGTCTTATGAGGGGCGTTCTTATGAGAACGTTCCCATTTGAACAACAATTGTATGAATTTTTCCTAAAGAGTTATCGAATTAGAGTAGATTTTTTAAAATTTCACCCCATTTTTTCACCCTCAAAATAAACTTCCACGACTTTGGTGCTGCGGACAAAAATAAAGCCCGAATTTCTCTGAACATGTTGTCTCCCGGCGCCGAACTTGCATGGGTTGTAGTTTGGCATTAATTCACCCATCCCCCCATGGCAAAAACTAGCCTTCTTCTAATTTTTCCGATTCCAATATCCAGCACGACTGTACTATAGCGCGAGTGGCGGAGAGTTGAATTAGTGATCCCGTGAAGTACAGCTCAGATCAGTCAAGTGCCCTTCAGCCCGCGCAAACTGGCAATCTTTTTTTATATAAATAAATAAATAAATTAGATAAAAATATGAATGTTTTACTTTATCATACATCTATAACAACATTACATCTATTAAATATATGTTTACCACCGAGTGGCAATCGGTGCGATGTTAAAATGTTAAAAAGTGTGAATATTATGTCGCAAAAGTTATTTATGCAGATGGTAAGAAGGGAAAATTGCATATATCCACCGAGCCTGTTCTTCTTAACCATACACACAGAGACCTCGCACCACATTTCCATTGTATTTGTCTGATTCATCCGTTCTATTTTTGTATAATGATGGTATCATTTTTTTGTTATAATAATGTGATTTTTTACACAAAAATAAAACATTTTCGATAAGATTATTTGTAGGTTTAACAATTTTGTGTACAACATTCCTCGTAAACTTGCATAGTACGTACATTGTACTTGGCTATTTGATAAATTATTTCGTTTCTTTTTGTACAGTTGATTCATGGAAAAATATAATAAAACCGTTGTTTGTATTCAAATAAATGATAATTATTTTCAAGGTAAACCATATTTTTTTTTTAGCTAAAACAAACAACAATATTTTCGAGGGGATTTTTATTGATTGGCGTAGTTTTTAGAAACTTTTTGGAAGTAAAGAAAAAAAGTATATATATATACACACACTGTTGACGGTTTTCTACTGACTACAAAATAAATATAGGGGGAAAACCAGGATAGAGATTTTTGGACACAAGTGTGCGATAAAAAAAGCTCGTGCACTGATAACTACCGGCAACTCTCTCGCATCTCTTTTCGCTGGTGCTCTCGCATCGTTCGATTACGATTAATAATTGTCTTTCATGTGGCTAGGTCGTTTATTTGTTTATACGGCCGTACGCGTTTTACAAAATAACTGGAGAGAGCGAGAGAGAGAAATACAAAGGGAAAAACGAAAGTAGCCCAGTAAAATTAGACAGAATAAGGAAAAAACTTCGAGAAAATTCTGCTCAACCTGGATTTCTGCGGAAACCTTCACTTCAATGCCCTAAGCATAAACTGAAAACCCCACTTAATTTGAGGTGCAGATGTCTTAGGGGTGAAGGGGGTAAACTCCAATTTCTCGCATATATCTCGAAAATTATGAATTTTCAGAGAAAATTACTTATGAGATTTATATGATTTTACACAAAAAAACGAATGAAAGTTGGAATGTCTACTTTAAGAAGAAAAAAAAATACGGACTTCTTTGCGCACTACCTCCGGGGTAGAGGATTGGGCGCGTTTTTTTAAATGTGGTGTCCCTAATAGGCCTATCCACAATGACACACTATAGAAAAAAAATCGTTTCAATTTATTCAGTCCCTTCCTTCTCATCTCATTTTCATTAGAATGTCCTCATCTTCCTCAACGACCTCATCAATATATCAATTTGTTGATTCTTCCATTTCTTGAACTAAGATAGCCATCGGATCTATATCTTCATTACTTTCTTGTTTTTCAGTCTTGGCGTTTAAACATGATTGTCCACGGCATACTAAAGAACAGCGGTGATCTTTTTTTCTACAACTACAACTCGTATTACACGTTTAGTGCAGTTGCACAATTTATTATCTATCAACTGAGCCGGTTTTGAAAGGGTTCTAACATGTTGCTGTTAATTGTCCACCCTCAGTCTTCAGGCTCTAAGTCATTATCAAGCCATTTTTGGACCTGGGAAAAGACTCAATAAATGCTGCTGTGATGCACTAAATGTGGGTAGTAGACTGGATAATTTTACTGGCTGATCAAGTGTGGATGCCTTTACGAATCAATAATATCTTTATTTATCAATCGAATTTTCATTCGGTCGAGCATTGCTAGAAGTAAGCAAATTCAACTTTCAATGATTAATTTTCGTACACTATGTGCCATTTTGAAAAACTCACCTTAATCCTGTAACGGGATTTTAAAAACCCCGGCACAATATTTTAAAGTCAATCTCTAGGTCCAAAAATGGTTTGGGGATGAGTTGAATGAGGCTGAACGATTACAACAACATATTGGAACCTATTCAAACCCTTCCGTTACCGGCTGCTGATCAGTTAAGAGATAATATGTTTGCAACTGCACTAAAGGCTGTAATTCGACGAAAAAACAGTCTAGAGGCCTCTTTGCATAGAATCTTATAAATCTCAGAACTATTTCCCTGGAGAGATTCAACATTTTCTAGATTATTGCGAGATACTGGAACTTAAACCCTTTCACCACCTCACAAAAACCCATGCCTCAAATTAAAAGTACGTTTCAGGATATGCTTATGGGAGTTGTGCTCAAGATGACAGAGTTGGATAAGACGGCACAACCCCAATATATTGTCAAATATTCGCGTTATACGAGTAACGATGACGTATGGTCGGCCAATAAGTGATGCTAATCTGAATTCACTTATGAGTAAGTTGACCTACCAGACGTCGGTGCAAGATGACACACTATGTTATCTTACCCTGCTGCGTATAAAACCAGATATAAAATCACATTTTTTTAGAATATCGTTATAGGATCTGGTCACGACAACACATGACCAAGACCATTGAAGCTGTAAAGAAGAATAGAATGGCTTGGCTTGTTGCATCCAAACATTTGCATGTGCCTCAGGCAACACTCCATCATACATACATATCTCATCTTAGACTGAAGTATGTCGTCTTACACACGTCGACCTACATTTGGTTTTTGATTTTTATATTTTTTATTCAAGCACCTTATGGCCTAAAAATCATTCTATTTCATTATATTATAATGAAATAGAAGTCTTTTAATTCATGGGGCGTCATTTATTTAAATATTTATCGTAAAATAAAAAGTATGTCATCTTAACCCTAGGACCCTACACATGGGTACCGCAAACCCCACATTATTAGTCTTAAATGCTAACATCATTTTTCTTACTTTGTTCAATCGCATTTTTCACGGTGATAAATTTATATTAGGTTTTTCTCACATATCCTGTTCTATTCTTCAGTCTTTCAGCGTTCGAATGAAAAAAAAACTTTCTACGACAAACAGTTCGTCAGCAGCGTTGATTTGAAGTGCTGGGGTGCGCGTAACCCCTGTGTAGGTAATTTTTTTTCGCACCGATAGTGTAAAGTCCTAGGGTTAAGCACTTTAGGTTTCTCTACAAGGAACATTACTCCATGGTCAGCCTTCAATTTTTTTTAAACTCGTATATGTGATAAACCATTGAAAACTGTTAGACGCGTTTTCTTCTTATTGGCGCAAAATCAATTTTGAAGGGGAAAACAACCCCTCAAAGAGGGACTTTCCCCCCCTTAATTTAACTTTTTCCATACTTATATAGTGGATTATTTTTTTTCTTTTCATCCCTTTACATAAAAAAATTGTTTTTGTTTTATTCAGATCAGTGGACTGCTTGTTGGTGAAACTGCAAAATTATCTCTCGACACGCCTTCCTTTGAGGGGTTATTTCCCTTCTTAAAATCTTTTTCCGTCAATAAAAAAATACGTGTCTAATAGTTTTCAATGCTTCATCACACGTATGAGTTTCAACAAAATCGAAGAATCAAGTGATGATTCTTGTTAAGACATCAAAATAAAGGTCTCCGCAAAAATACATTTTCGTCGGAATTTTTTCGAAGTCAAAGTTTAATTTTACTGAGCTTACAGCGGCACGGAGCAAACAGCCGAGAACGATCGGAAACGAGACGGATTTCGGAATCAAGGACACTATGAGGAACACACACCGCGATGCTCGAGCACTCTCGTCCTAATACTCTTCTCCCCATTCCCCCTTTGCCGTTCTTTCTCGCTCTTCGTCCCGCTCCTCTCCGTCCTTGTCGAGGAAGAGAGTCGAGTTGCACGTACGCGATCCGTCGCGAGACAAGTTCCACGCTGTCCGCCAGCTGCTTGATTCATAGCCCCGCATATATTTCGTCTCCTTGTCTCCTGCCCACAACCACCTCTCTCATCCCGGAAGTATTATTCATTAATGATCCTACAAGTACACGTTCTCTCTCTTTTCGTCTCTCTGTCAGTCGCTCTATTGCTCGTCCATTTTTTCCTTACCGAGCGCACCGACTCAATTGGTCTCGGTCAAAAATCGCGCCGATCGCATCCCTCTCCTCAGCATCGATTTTTTTCAACACCTCAATTGGAACATAAACATTCGTAATAGTATTGGCACGGCAAATTTCAGTGTCTTATATGATCGAGATTAATTTTTTTCAGCCATGAAAATAGTCGATCTCGTTGATCACGTGACGAACAAGTTTTACATATATCAGGCGGTGCTAGAGTTAATTCTCGATGATTGGATGATCGGTATCCATCGGTATTTGCCGATCATCGAAGCTCACCGAGAGATCGTATCTGCTTGATCTCGAAACGCCGGTTCTCGATCGCGAATACACGTACAGGGTGCTGCGACATTCGTTTTGAGTCGTTGCCGAACGAGCAGATAGTGAAATCCCGGAGAAAAGTCATCACGCATTTTTCTCTCCGATCCACCGTTTTCGAGATATCGATTGATCGTAGGAACCAATCCGGTGAGACGGACGTTTTCCCCCACTACGCTTCAAAGCGAGAACCGCTTAACCGATGAGCGCTTGCCACACACCCTATTTAGTGCCACCCCGGCGCACCGGATCGGCCATACTTGACGCTAATTCACGCGTCAATTGATATCTTTGAAACGGTGCATAGTAGCAAAAAAAACACACGCATACACACACACACACACACGCACGCACGCGCACACACACACACACGCACACACACACACACACACACACACACACGCGCGCGCACGCACGCACACGCACACGCACATACACGCAAACACACACACACACACGCACGCACACACTTCTTTTTTTCTTAAAAAATGAAAATCCTTCGATTAAGGACTAGTTTTTAATGCTATCAATAAGCACACCAAATTTCATCAAAATCTATCGAGTGGTTTTTGAATTATAGTGGTCACCGACTTGAAAAACATAGTTTCGAGAAAAACGCGTTTAAAGTTTTTTGATGTGGATACGGTATTCTATGTTCGTAAAATTTTGAGCTCGATGGATGAAGCTAAACTTTTTTGATGTATTTTGATCCGCTGAATCCGAATATCACAATTTTTGCCGAATAATTGTGAGCATCCAATTGTTAAAACAATTTCTCAAAAAATTAAAGTTTTTCGGGATGAATTATTTTCTTTTTACATTTTGGGCAATTTTAAAACAAAATTATTCTTTATAAAATTTTGCTAAAGTTCATAGTTTGAGAGTAATACATTTTTGAAAATTTCTGAAAGAGTTTTCCAATTTTACACTTGATTAATGTATAGAAATACTAATTAAAAAATTACTTACATCGAATCATGAATTCCTGGCCCATACAATAAGCCCTATTGTATGGGCCAGGAATTCATGATTCGATGTAAGTAATTTTCTGCCCATGTGGAAGCTTCCAAAATATAAATTTGTTGTTGTCTTCGAAGCATTCTGCTTTCCCGGGTATTATTGTTTGCGCGTTTGTCAGCCGCTACCTGCTATGGGGACCCGACGCCCCTTCACTAATTGTGGGATATCCCGGAAAATATTCATCGGATTGACTTGAAATTTTCAGGGAATATTTTCGAAACATCATACTTCACGAAAATGTTTAAAAATCCATTTTTTTTAAAATTATGACTGCATCTCACCCCATAATTTTCAAGATTTTGTCATAAAAATTGGTATAAAATTAGATGAATATATACTTCATAAAATAAGTATAAACCCGATCCTTTCATAATTAGTTATGTCTTTGAAAAAAATCGCAATTATTGACGACAAAGCACCCGTTACGTAACGGAATAGAGGGGGGGGGGGGGGTGGAGTTCTGGCCAAGCGTTACGGTCCCGTTACGTGGGGGGAGGGGTTACGTAATTTGTGTACGCCCCCCTTAGAGTGACGAAAACAATGTCAGGAGGTAATTTGATTGATTTTGAAGGGCTGATACAGTGGTAGAAAATTCATTTTTGTCAAGGTCGAAGTTTTTGCGTTCTCAAGGTCGGCGATGGTTTTTTTGAATGGGAACATGTTTCTTTTAAATTAAGACGTAGCTGAAATTCAGACGAATCCAACGACCTATGATATCATGACCTTGAAATGATTTTTCACCAAAATACACGTGTACAAACGGGAAATCGTAATGGCATTGACAATAAGAATATCCGAATAATGTAATGGATTTTTTTTGTGCAGAAAATTTATTGTAACAAATGTTCGAAGTGATGGCCATAAACCTCGACATATTTTTGAAGATGTCGAATGAATGATTCTCTCAATCTTTGAATAGTTTCTGGTGTGATAGGGGCGAAAGCTCTTGTAATTCGTTCTCGCATGTTCGCTGGGGAGCTATAAAGCATCGTGTTTACCATGACGTTCCGACGGCGCCGGCGAACATACGAGAACGAATTAAAAGAACCTTCGTCGCTATCACACCAGAAACTATAGTCATGATATCATAGGTCGTTGGATTCGTCTAAATATCAGCTACGACGTCGTAATTTTAAAAAAATGTTCACATCCGAGACACCATTGATGATTTTGAGAACGCAAAAACTATGACCTTGACAAAAATGAATTTTTCACCGCCCTTCGAAATCAATCAAATTACCTCTTGGCATGTTTTCGTCGTTTTTTTTCCCCACCGTATTCCACTAGTCATCCCTATCTTGCAGCCGCAGCCGACTTCCCCGTCTGTATCGCATTCACCATGACATTTCTGGCATGGGTATAAAGAAACTGCGGAAAACCTATACCAATACAGTCCCACGTTCGATTCTTAGTTTCGGAGCTAATTGCGTTTCGTCGAGAAATAAGTCACGGGGTACAGTCATACACACACGACACACACACGTACCCGTCCGTGTGCGTGATATCCGTGTAAAACTGGAGCTACGTCATGCTCGTATTTATTTTTCTCCGAGACTACGAGACTGGGATTTGAACCCGCGACCGCCTAATGTGCTGGTTCAGAGGGAAGCACGCTAACGACTAGACCAGCACACCGGCACACACACACACACGCGCGCGCGCTTATTTATGTGCACACACACACACACACGCACACGCACACACACACACACATGCATACACATGTCGCGCGCGCGTACAACCGCCCCGTACTTTACCACCCAGATCCGGCTCGAAGGATCACGATGTTTGAATTATACACCGGTGGATCTGAGACGGGTGGTGGTTAGCCAAAGACGGCTAGGGATCGCACGGATTCGCTCTACCAAAAAAAACCCAACACTCATGGAACAGTTGACGTGTATATTTTATTTACAAAAAACCCGAGATTGGTCCGCTATAATGGTCCGTGAACTAGCGAAACCGCAAGAGATAAAAAACCGCGAGAACAGTCCGAAAACAGTCCGAAAACAATCGCGACGCCGATCCGTGGACGTGAACCCCGTGGGACGCACGTTATGAGAAATGCAGAACCGGGCGACGCGTGCGAACCGTGAACCCGGGAATCGATGCACTTGCGAGAACACCCAAACTTTAGCTTTCATGCCGAACTAAAGGATGAGCTGTGTCCGAAATTCAATATTGCATCCGACAGTCCGAGTAAATCCTTCACGGAGAACTCTCTCCTGATAGGAATTAGTCGAATAACGCAAAACTACAAATAAACGTAGATTGTTAGAAAAACGTAAGCTACTGACCACGTGGGCGCTCCCGTGAAGCGAGTGAGCGCCGTGCTGTCTCGTACGGAGCGCGGAGCGAGTGGCGCTGCGGTGGCTCGGTCACATCCGTAATGTGATCGGCCCAGAGCTGATTGTTGTGACTTTTCGCAACAAACAGATACAGACGGACGTGGAAGAAAAGGAAAGACGAGCTTATTCAATGACCATTGAATTATCAGCAAAACGAAAAGAAATTAGGCGTGTAATTTCAGAGAGCACAGGGCTGAATATTTCTGATCGGACGTGCGTAGAAAACGGGGAGAAAGAGGACTAAGGAATAGTTGTGTATAGCGTCGCCCTTTCATTTGGCAAGCAAATAAAATCAAGCGCCTAGAATTCGTAAAAAAATACGTTGATAAACCCGTAGAATTAAAAAAAAACCTATCTGGAGTGATGAGAGCAAATGCGATCCCTTCGGTTATAAGCAGCGACCATGCGTGTGGCTAACGTTCGAAAAACAGCTTCTTGAAAGAATGGACAGAGAACTGTGAAATTCGGAGGAAGCTGCGTATTAGTTTAGGCTGTTTTGCGTGGTCAGGAATGGGAAATTTAGTTAATATCAACGGTACGATGACAGGACGAATTTATATTAATATTGCGTATATAAATTTAGACGAATCTCTGTTGAAGGTGGTTTTACTTTTCCATTTGAGAATGTCTTTATCTTCCAAGAAGACGATGGTCCCGAAGCTTACAGTTCGCAAAACGGTCGCTTTTTTGCGTTCGTCGCAGATTAAACTTTGAGACTGGCCCGCGCAATCGCCAGATTTAAATCCTATAGAAAGTTTGTTGCCAATTTTAGACCGAAATATTAACAAGGGTGAAATGACGAATATAAAAAATTTGTTCAGGCTTATAAAGCATTATATGATATTAGCAAACAGCGCATCTACAACTTTGTGGAGGACGCGTTCAAAGTTTTTATAGGAAAAGTAGTACGCAAGTAATGATTAAGTAGACATACCGCTATGTTAGCTTATTCTGCAATGCCAGGATCATATAATATGCCTTCCAGCTCTACGAAATCGTCCATTTGAGCCGTAAATTCCTGTTTCCGAGCTGTCCTTATCTCTTTTAATCTGATTAGGCTTCGGCGGTTGTATTTACTCGGTCAGTGTCGTACGCATCGGCGAAAGTTTTGCATTCAATGCCGATCTTCGGTTCCAATCATTTATAACTTGCAAAATGGGTAGGTAGCCGTCGTTGAACATGCCGGCTGCTAAAAAATCAGCTATGGCAACAAATTTTTTACCGCAGTTGATATGCTTTGGAGCGAAGCCCCATACGGTAGAATTGATCGACTCGTTAGCATTCTGCGTGTAACCACCCAAACATCTCTCAAGCAAGTCGTAACGAGATAAATACTCGTATATTGGCAGTATTTGCTTCTTTATATCAGAATGTAGTGGTGGAGGATGAGCATAAGCCTGTGCTTGATTCTCGGCTTCAGCGACATGATATGCACACCCCAATTCGGCGCCCGGGGGACAGAAGCGATGTTGTGGCTCTTCGTCGGTCGCTAACATGATACTATGTGGTAATTATAGCTTTTTAACTTTTTTCTTTCGAGTTTGCATTTCTTCAGATAGCAGGGTCGTAGTATTTTGTTAACTTATTAATGGGAGAGTCTGTCAATTTCTTTTTTCTTCCGAGTTTCCTTTCAGCTGTTCGCTTGGAGACGCTACTATTTCGAAAATATACGTTACATATAGGAAAGGCTATTGTCATTTCTCCTCAGTAGTGTCATCTAATGTCAAAAAAAGAAATAGATAGCTTCTGTAGTCAAGTGGCTAAAAAGTAAAGCGTTTCCGCGTGCGCTCGTATACTTGCGATCGGTGCCGTTCGGAGTGCGTCACTTTGGTGACTCCATAGGCACTTTTAGAGCTTCAATTTCGGTTTACAACATTAAAAATACATTCTTCAGATGTTAAATGAATTTTGTAGGCAATGAAAAAGTATCAAAAAATTTGATTTTGCATTGCCATTCATTTGATGGTGGGCAATGTAGAAATGCCCCCCCGTCCCTTAGGGCGGTTATGTGAAAAGGTTGAAAAATAATGTTACTACTGTGAAATACAATCATGCAAAATCCACTTTCAGGAACAAGCATATTACCATGATCTAAAAAAAAACTATCTCCAATCTGACTAACCAATTTCGTGCACACGAATATCGCGAGCCATCCCTTGTATGACTTGTGCACTCAGCTCTTCCATGATCGACGATGAAGCGATACTAGACCGGTATAGTCGACTTCACCGTGAAAGAAGGCGCGAGCTGGCGTGAAACGGGCAACGGGAAGCTGGCCCATGAGCTGCTGCGCGCGGATCCCGCAATAACGCGCACAACGGACACACTTGGGAGCTCGCCCTGCGAGAATCTAGTACGAGCGTCGGAGATGCGCAAGAGTGAGCTGGTTTCCTCCGTGGAAAGTTCAGAGATGAGCGTCCTTGATGACGAGCTGCGCTAGCCGAGAAGTCATTGGGAGTTTGACCTGATGTTTGCTCTCAAGGTCGAGCTGAGCAAAAGCAAGCCGACCTCCGACTCGTAGGACTCCTTGATGGTATACGAAGACCGTGAGTTGAGTCATCGGGTGCGATGTGCTGAGCCTCTTGCCGCGGGATAAGGCTTAGAGCTCGCTCGAAAGGTACACCGCTTGCCTTGTTCTGATCCAGAAAAGCCGAGCTTGTTTGATGATGCCAGGATTTAGTGGGCTCGCGAGGGATGAGTTTGGAGTGTGTCGGAGCCGAGCAATAACCTGTTGGCAAATTGCTGCGATTCTGCGCAACCTGATGAGCGAGGAGAACCTTTCAACGAGCTCCCAGAAACGAGAGGGCGCGGCGGTCCTTGCGAGAATGGCCCCGGGCTTCTCCTCGAAGTTCACCGAGGGATCGGGCATAGCTTCGCGCGAGGGCCATGAAGTTGAGCTCTCAGCCGGTCACGATGGCCCTTGCTGGTCACTTACTGATCCAGGTGAGCGTTACGGACGATTCGGTCCATAGGAAGGTGCGAGCGTTCGGTAAGGAAAGCTGACTTTTGGCATACTTTATCAGGCGAACCAACCGAATCGCAGTAAAGAGTTCGCGTCGTGGAATTGGTCTTTTGAGCAGAGCGACGCCCGTCTTGGAGCAGACCAGCGTGATTCGAGGCTTCTCGCCCTGATTGAACACCTTGAGAAAAACCAGGGCCAAACCATCTTCGGACGTTGACATCCGAGAACCGCTCGACATCACTGCGGAAGTGCGTCCATCGCCGCGATATCTGTGGCGAGACCTCGTCGTCTCAGCTGAGCCGGTCGAATCAGAGCTCCGGTAGAAAAGACTTGCCTCGTATTACGACCGGGGAGAGGAAGCCGAGTGGGTCGTGTAGAGTTGGGCCAGTTCCGAAAGGATCGATCTCTTCGTGATTGTTGAGCTGGTCACCGGCCTGGTCGTGAATGTGAATAGGTCTGTGCTTCCCATCCATAGAAGGCCGAGCATCTTGGTTTCGGAAGCTCCAAAAACGCCGGTTTCGCTGGGCTGATCAAGTGTACCGATGCCGCCACAAATGGCTTTGACGTATCAACCGCGCAACATTCGTGAGATAGCCAGAGGAAGGCGATGTTCTTTATCGTTGGCGAGATGGAGGAGCGTGCGACCTGCGAGAAACGGAGCCGGCCGGCTACCGTACGTAACAGTTGTGCACTGAAATTATACGAGCCCTCCGTTCGCGTTGATCCAGAGAATTTGCTGCAAAGGCCAATCGTCCTCGTGAACAGTGATTTGGCGGAACATTTTTGTGCTGTCCGTTATGCATATGAACTTGAGCTGTCGAGACAAATTCAAAATAGAGATGTCGTTGGTGCAGGTCCTTGTCGAGTCAAACTCTCAGTTGGCGCAAGCAAGCTAGTGCTGTTCTGTAGGAGTGACCTAGACCAGAATGTGAGACAGATAAAGGCAACAGAACAATATAACTACCACAGTTGTCATGTGAGTGGGTCGCAATAAAGTGCTGTTCGCACTCGAGTTCGTTGGGGGTCAAGTCCGAGTTCCTCCGGGTTCGGGAATCTCCTCTTGAACCCAGAATGTTGTGAGGAGGTCTTTCAGCTGGTCGTTTGACCCCTTGACGTGAAGCGAGGTTGCGTGCGTGATCTGCGCACGTCCGGTGGGCCCGTAGACGATCCAGCCAAGATCCGTGAACTGGGTGACGGGTGCATGGGGTCCCGGCGTAATCACCTCAGGTCGAACGAGCTGTCCGAACACGTCGGCGCCGATAAGCAGGTCCACAGGGGCCGCATCACGAAATTCCGCGTCTGCGAGCTGGAATTCAGGTGGGTCCAACATGGATTTTCTGCTGAAAAGTTCGGGAGCGCAGTCATTACATGGTCCAGAGAGTCAACACACAAGCAAATTTGGAGTGGATCGATTTGAGGGTGATCTGAACAGAGCTGGTAGTAGTTTCAAGCGATAAATCCCCAACACCGGCGAGATGGCCGGCAGCTTCCTTACAATCCGTAAGGAGATGAGCGAAACTTCTGAGCCGGAGTCCAAAAGAAGCCGAACGGATGTGCCGGACCGTGATCGATGACGAGAAGCGCCGTGCTGGTCGCGCGAAGGACTTTCGGTTAAGAAGGGCGAGCCGAATGCTTGTTAATCGCCCGGCTTTATTGTGGTGGCGAAGACGATCGTTCAGAGGGAGTTAGGCTTTCGGCGCGAGTCTTCGGCTCCTGCGATGGTCTAGGCGACGGTGATGGCGAGCGGGTCTGTTCCTGGTCAGAGCTCGGCGGCCTTGGCGTCGAGCTGGTTCATGTAGCGATGCTGCTGGGACATTTGACACGTGCGTGTCGTTTGGCATACACGAATGCTGTGCTTGCAGGAGCAATTAGAGCAGAGGTTTTTGTCAAGTTTGTCAACTTAAGGGGAGGTACCTGAGTGAACGGCGAGAAAAACAGGTAAACTTCGGGAATTTGTATCTCAAAAACTAATGTTTCGATTGGATCCGGGTTTTTTATTGGAAAATATGTACATTGAGGTATGTTTAGAAATTTTGTAAAATAAATTCGTTGACTGGAAGCGATTCAAACGCGATTATCTCGAAGCATAGTTTTCAAAGTCGGTGCCAGATGTATCTCGAAAACGGCTTGTCCGATTTTGTCCAAATTTGGATACAATATTCGTCGATAGTTTTTCTCGTTCGCCACGTAAAGGTTTTTCATTTGATTGACCATTGCTTTTTTATGCAATGTGTATGCAATCCAAAATTGTCGGAAATTGCGAACGAAAAACGAATGTTAAATTAAAACGGCTGCAATTCCGTCAACAATGAAAATTAAAAAAAATCCTACCTGGCTAACGAGAAAAACTATCGAAGAATATTGTATCCAAATTCGGACAAACCAGACAAGCCGTTTTCGAGATACATTTGGCACCGACTTTGAAAACTATGTTTCGAGATAATCGCGTTTGAATCGCTCCCAGTCAACGAATTTTTTTTCTTTTAAATTCCAAAACATACCTCAATGTACATATTTTCTAATAAAAAAAAACCCGGATCCAATCGAAACATTAGTTTTTGAGATGAAAATTCCCGAAGTTTACCTGTTTTTCTCGCCGTTTACTCAGGTACCTCCCCTTAAACACTCCATGCGCTCTCTCGACCACGTGGTTAACGGTCGCCTCATGTGTCGTGTGCTCTCGAACCTTTTCGCGACAGAGAATTCGGCCGTCTCGTTTCTGCCAAGAGCGTGCCACGGATTATTCATATGTTTGCGAATTCCGGAACGTCTCAATTACTTTTTATTTTTGTTGCAAGTGTGACGGAACAGTCACTTCTATTCTGCGGCGTGCTCGGTACTTTTTTCACCCCTCTGCTCTCTCTCCAGTCTCTAACCGCCTTTGCACCATCGTCACCCAGATTCTCACCGGTTTTTTGACAGATTGGCTTATGAGATATACACATCTTTGACATTTCGATAGGTAAAGCTCAAAGAATTTTTTATTGTGGAGGTTTGATGCAAGACAAATTCCTATTTGTGGCCTCCCGATACCTAAACGTATTAAATTTTGTTGTCCGTGATCGAGCGAACAAATCCATATATTTGACTTCGCAATACCTACAGACATTTTTCTGTCATTGCGGTTGATACGGGACAACTACATTTTCAACTCTTCGTTACTTGCAGATATAAATATTTTATTGCCTTCGAGCAATGTACGAAAAATTCATATTTCTGGCTATTCAGCACCGGAGCTTATGAATTTCACTTTATCGAGCTTTACCGACAAATGGCGCCCAACAACGGGCCACGGCCTCAAAATAATCAAGATAAATATCGAATTATCGTTGATTGCCGTGGAAGAGAATCCCCTCCTTAAGAAGAGTCTCATTGAGCTAGCCCCTCCCTTTCCCTTCCCCCTTCCGTCCCTCAGACAATCCCCGCGTCTGTAGTTCCCGTTGCGTATTGAAGTAGTTTAGGCAAAAATTTCGAGTCGACCCTCCAGAGCCGGATCGACTCTGGCAGGGGGGAATTGTAACGTTGCGTTACCATATAGAGACTATCCGAGGAAGGTGAGGTAAGCGGGCTGGCGTAGCTCAGTTGGTCAGAGCAGTCGACCGGCAATCGAATGGTCCCGGGTTCGAATCCCGGCCCAGAAGCGCACCGCATTTTTTTCGGATAGTTCTCCTGAGTTTTTTCGGGGGATTACAAATGGCTTCTCTTATGAATCTTCTTCTCATCGATCAAATTACCCTTGCTCGATGCAAGAAAGTTCTATGTTTTTGGCTTTACATTCTGTTTAGTGTAAAACATTATGTTCTTTAATTGCCTCTCATCAATTTTTTGGTTGGCGGTAACCAAAGATGCATCTTTTTTTTGCTTAATTGATAAAAAATAAACTTATTTTTTTGTCTTTTCCATTCTCAATCAGAGAATGTTCAATTTGTCTGCGATCGAGCAAGCAAATCTATAGATTGGCTTAGGCATTTTCCATGGCTGTGCTTGATACAAAGCTAATTGACATTGCCAGCGCCTCGATACCTACGGGACTACATTTTTTGCTGTCTCTGAACGCCGAAAAGTTCATATTTCCGACTTTGCGGTACGTGAAAATATATATTTTCCCTAACCTGTGTCCCATGCAAGAGAATTCCATATTTTTAGCATTTCATTCTCTCCAGTGCAAAGCTTTATGGAGTCGAGCTCAATGTTCTGCTTGCTGCCCTATTCACGATTTCGAAGAGTTTTATTTTAGAATTTGCGATACGGAGAACCATTGTCAAATTGATTTTTGGCCCTAAGAAGGGTCGTTTGTTTAACATTTGTACTTATAAACACTCTATCCATGATTAGAGGTTAGAGCTGAAAAAGCCACTGCAACACGTTATATATGTATACATAGCGAGCAAGGTGCAGTCACCTGTTGAGGAGTACGAGAAAAAGCAAGTTACGGAGGCATTGTGTATGCCCGGGCTACGTCACAAGGTTGTGCAGAGTGAGGCTAAAACAAGTCGCTTACTGCGTCTGTTGAGAAAAGTATTAATCAACTCTCAGGATGGCGTATGCATTTACTATGTTCACGACATGACCGGATCACTTCGTTTCATTCAACGGACGAGGGTGGAACAATTTTTATGCGTATAAAATCGTTCGGAACTTCGGCCGTAAAATATGAGATCTGAGGAGTAATTATAGACGGATCGAAAAACAACCTAAGCAAAATCGATAGCAAAGAAGCACATTACATTGGTAAAATGTACTCACTGCAAAAAGAGTACGTGGCGTGTGCGTCAGTGGCGGCGGTTTTTTTTTTATTACTTGACGTCAAGACCCTGTCGCGTCTCTTAATTCTTATAACCGTACAAATTGGTTGCAAAATTACACGAGCTATGTAGCGTACAAAATGTTGAGTGATGATTGACAAACGCTCTCTTGATGTTGGTCAACACTGCTTTGTAAAACCCACTTCCTCATCTTCAATGTACACTGAGAGAAACGTTGTATGGTGTGTTCAATCATATTCCAACCATTTTTATATTTTCCTGAAGGGACAGAAGTATCTCATAGCCATAGATACTGCCCGAAATATAGTATTGTGCATTGATATTTTAGCAGTTGCATAAATTATGAAAGTATGTTAACCTCAACCAACAATCTCAGCAGTATACGTTGATTATCCAATGCCATATAGTACAGACGGTTTTCATAGAATGGATATTACATTACACTATCAAAAATAAACTCTCCCAAGATCCTAATATCGAACAGGAGCAATATATATGCATTGATAAAAAAAATTGCTTGTAATTTGCGACATAGTTTATAGTGATTTGTACCATATTACATTATACGACCGGCTATATGCGTGTTCGGTGTGTTATCCGATTATTTTTTATACACTGTATGCCTGTTGGTTCGAGGCATCACATCTCGTTGACTAAATGCATCGTATATTTCATAAATCGGTAAATATTCGGAAGTGGGGCTCCTGCTAGAATCAGGCTAATTTTTTTTCTTATTCCTTTTAATGATCATAGCAGATGATACGAAGTAATATTATGACGGGGCACGACATTTTTTTCTTCAATAAAATTATTTAAAAATTTGTACGTGGATCCCTGCTTGCAGCGCAGATGCAAGCAGGGTTCCTCATTGAAAATGAATGGCGTACTATTCCATGGGTGCGTGGAATCGTGGGGTGCGTAGAACACTATCTGACTGTTGCTGCGTGGAATTGTGGGGTTCGTAGAACATTGGGGTGGGGGCCACCCCAGTGTTCTACGTACCCCACGATTCCACGCACCCATCCGAGGTGCCCCCCGCCCATCCCAGTGTTCTACGCCACCGTACGCCATGGGTGCGTGGAATCGTAGGGTGCGTAGAACACTGGGGTGGGTACTTTACTGCATATGGTAAAGTACCCACCGAAAAGCATATGGTTATTTTTTTCCGGAAACATCATGCGCCGTTACAATAATGATAAAGATGATGTTTGTTAACCATATTAAACTATTTATACAAAAATTAGCCTGATTCTAGCAGGAGCCCCACTTCCGAATATTTACCCATAAATCTATTGGGAGTACAAATAAGTCTCCGCCGTTTTTTTTTTAAATAAAAAATTGGGCATTTTTTGTGAAAGGCCGGTACTTTATGTTGTATTCAAAGTATTCTCCATCGCTAGCCACTACTTTTTCCCATCTTCGTGGCAGCATATGGATGGTATATTCATATGATATGGTGCTTATGGCGTCCTAATCGCAGATATAGCAGAAAAGTAGGTGAAGTTTTGCACACATTTCCTTTTTGCTAATATAAGTCACTGCTTAAATGGATTTTTGACAGATCTCAGTAGCTTTTGGAAAATCGAATTATATATATAGGTTATGTTCGAGCAAATCTATAGCATGATAGCAATCATCACAATGACATTAACTAAGTGATCTTGTTCACATCATACGATAAATTATTATAGGAGTCATTAGTATTAGTAGTTCTGAAGAACAGTTACCTTCAATTTAGGTGACATTTGGCACAGATCTCTTTTTTGATCATTTTAGTCACTGATCGAATGGAGTGTTGGAACATCGCAATAGTTTTCGAAATTACAAATTTGGAAATTTGATAAATTAATGCTCGTATACTTATATCTATATCGATCATGGCGTGCTACTGCTATCTCTACTGTATTGATATGCTCGGACGTGTGTGTGTGTGCACCCGCGTGCTTTCACTGCCGAAAACTTGACGGATCGGATGTTTATAGTGATTTGTACCATGTTAAATGACACGACCTGCCATATGCATAGTAACGTGTGTCTGACAAGAACAATAGGAAAACTACAAGAACAGGTTTTGAACTGGTATCCTATTTTTGCAATGCAACAAACATACTAGTAACAGTTTGTGAAGTCGTGTGGTTCTTGAAACTGCTAAGCCGTGGTTGTTCCAGCTGCAAACGATTTACGTTTTCGCTATGAGTAATTATCATCTTACATGTTTTCGCGTAGTCACTTTTCATAAGGTCTTCTAAAAAATCATACTCAACAAACGATTATGTTAACCATATGAATCGTACAAATTTAAATAAAATAGTAGAAGTTTGACCTGAACTAAACCTAACGTACAGTATACAGCATTAGTATTTGTGCGCCGATTATACGATAGCACTGAATTAGGATTCGTAGGAATAAGAGTTGAGCAAAACCCTATAGAAAAAAAAATAGAATTGGGTCTCTAGAAAAACAGAATCATACCTTATACGTGACATCAATACTAAAAAGTATTCGAAATCATAATGTTTTCGTAAGAGATTTGCTTCATTTTTGGATTTGTCAAGTTTTGAAGAAGTAGTGGGTTTTTGTCTCGTAATTAATTTCGGTTTTTGCTTTTGAGTACACAGCTTGGTAGGGGTTGCTTTAGAACAGGGTTTCCGAACCTAAGGTCCGCGGACCCCTGGGGGTCCGCGAGCATGGCCTAAGGGGTCCGCAGACAATATGAATAGAGATACAAACTTAACGAACGAGACCTAGGAGGTTGGCCGTTAAAGCGAGGCAGGGGGCTGGGAGTCCGCCGTTAAAAAATATTGGGACAGGTTGTTTTAGAATGGTAAAGGGTGAGTGGTTCGTAATACTCTTAAAAGAAAAATCGTACATAGAAGAAAAATTCTTATGGGCGACTTGAAGACAAGTATTCTGCAACCCAAACTGCCGCGTGGCGGCGTGACGAGCGAACAGCTGTCACGGGAGGGGGGGGGGGGGAGAGCGGAATGGGACACCTCTCTCTCTCTTACACATTGCGCAGCGAAAACACACTGGAGCTAAGAGTCTTGGATCGAAACCGACGTGCTGGATTTTTTTTCTCCAGAAAAATTATTTATATGAATAGCTTCAAGCATTTTGGTGCAAACTAAAGTTTATTAAGATAATTTATTTTAAAAATACAAATTTCGAAAGTACAGACATCTTTCTTTTTTTAGCACGAGGGATATGAACTGGACGGGAAGTTGGATATTCAAACCCTAATTATTTAATTTTTTTCTCCTTTGCTCTTTCCTAGAATCTATTTCTTTTTATATTTTCGTCCGCTGTAATGAATTTGAAGCATAACAATATTCAATGAACCCACTCTTAGTTAATTTTAGTTCACATGTGCTTATTATATAATATAATTACTGTAGTAGGGGACGAATTAGTATCAGAAATTACCAATTTGCAGATAATAATGGAATATAACATGCGTGAGCTAAAAGTATTTAATGGAAACCCTGAGAAGGCGGTGGGTTTCTTCCATCAGGAGGGGGCGGATGTATTGGAGTTGGAAGGTGTGATGGAGGAAAAAATTAAGGAATTCTCCAACTGTTAAAACGAAAAAAATCTTCCTGTGGATAACAATGAGCCTTGTGTCACGACCGTTGTAGTTGGACCCTTGCAAACAGGATTTTTCTGATGCCTAACCGAAGAGTATCAATAAAAACTATTTTACAATAAAACTTCGATATTCATCAAAAATAAAAATAAATAAAATACATACAATAAACAAAATAAACAAAATAAATATTCAGTTTTTAACAACAAATAAAAACTATTTTACAATGGAACGACTAGAGAGCGCTAGCGAAAGGAGAAGGTGCAAGAGAGAGCGAGCGCGTCCCCAGCGAGAACGATTGCACGTGTTCCCAGCGCACAGTACCTATAAGAGAAAGCAGGACACAATGATTCCCCCAGCGCATAACATCTATAAGAGTAGGCAGAACACCGTTATGTCCCCAGCGTTTAAGCCTACGAGCGGAAGCGAGAGCGAGAAAGAAAACTTCTGTCAGCGCCGCTAATCGAGAACTAACCTTGGCAGAATTCCCCCAATAAAATCAGCACATAATATTCTTAAGAACTGCTCTTCTATGTGCGTCTGAATTCGTTGCCGTTGCTTAGATACTACTTCACGGACAACAGCCAATCCAAGGGGCCGGGCCATGGGACCCCGCGCTCGCCACGCCCCCGTGGTGCCTTGCTCGCGTACGCATCGGCTTTCACAAATCGATGAATATTCAGGCTAAGATACATTGCAGACAATAATCGATAAAAGCTTTTCTTTTCAAAATGTTGCGAGCTAGCTGATCTTCAAAGTTCTGACCCGATATTTTCTACACCCTGTATATAACGTAACAGTGTACGCACTCGATAAATTTAACGAAAAATAGACCACTATCTTTTTTCGGGTGAGGTCCCCAACAACTCCGGTCTCTGATCGGGCTGAAATTTTCCACAGACCTTTCTTTTAATATTCTAAGAGAACCCCTAAAAGGATTTTTGGAGACTAACAATAGTTCTCGAGATATTGAATTTTTAAAGTCTTGTTATTTTACTATGCTCCTACTATATCTATATTGAAGAGGCTCAGTTCTGGCTATACCTATATATATGATCGCGCTCTCCGCTTTGTGCGGATCTTTGTCCAGATAACGCGATAGCTCTCTTAACACTTACGTTACCATTTTACGCCTCCCTTATCATCGTTACGGGGCCGGTCACCAATAGGGGGCGTTCACAAATCACGTAAAGCAATTTGGGGGGGGGGGGGGAGGTCTGGCCAGGCGTTACGGTCACGCACGTGGGGGGTCAAGGTTTGCGTTACGTCACGATTTTACAACTGCCAGAAATAGAACATTTTTTGCATGTTCAAGTTTTTAATTTAAGGCTCGCGCGCAATTTTACCGCGGAAAGTCAACAGCTTTCCACTCGAAATGTCAGTTAACGGAGACTTTGTCCTTGGAGTACCATATTTCAGGTGTTTACATTTTATTTTTTTTAAAGGAAACGAGTAAAGCTTTTTCAGTGCGGTTTTTTTTCTTGCTTTTATTCATGATATACAGAACGTTAAAAAATGTTTTTTTGAAAAAAAAAACCAAAATGGCGTCCGTTGCAGCTCCGCGAAAACAGGTCCTCAAATTGCGGGAGGTAAACGTCTGACATCACTGCCCCCTCTTTGTTGATCTGAAACACAAATTCAAAGCATATTATCAATCTGTGACCCTTTGGTCATAGAATGACGGATGGGTTTTTCGTTTAGTACAAATTTCGGAAAATGGCGGCAATTTAAAAAAAATCGAATTTTCGCGTTTTTTTCGCATAAAAAGATAAATAATAAATGCAAAAATGTATCTATCAAAAAAAACGATCCGTCATTCCGTGAAGACATTTTCTGAGTATGCTCTCTAAATTTCAGGTCGATATGTTAATTACAGCAGTCAGGAGAATGTCAGCCATTTTTAAAATCGTGTTTTCGAGAAAAACGCGTTTAAAGTTTTGTAATGTGTTTACACAAATGTGTTTATAATTACCGCTAATCGGCAATGCCTGGTCCATAGAGGCATTCCTCCTCTTCTTCTAGCTGTTCATGTTGAGCCGCTAACATCTCCCGCTAACTTCAAGGAAAAAGTCTCCCTTAAAGGCGGAAGTCACTGTGCAACATCTTGCATGGTAGAGCTTCCCCAAGCAAAATCTGAAAATAAGTTGTTTTTATCTTTTATAATTCTTAAAAGTACATATATTCAAAAATATAGTGGTAACATTTTTATTCATAAGTCCGAAAATAGACGGAATTACAGTCACTTTAGTGAGAACAGGTAGCGCGACCGGTTAGTGTCCCTACAGGTGTGGCATCGTTCACATTAGAGCAGGCTCTTATTTTTTTGTAAAATATAATGAAGATAAAGAACTGTCATGTCGCCCGCGACTAGATACTTTGATGTAAGTATCAATATGTTAGAAAAAAACATAACTGTATATCGAGAAAAACGGAACGACAAGTTTGAACGCGTTTTTCTCGAAACTACTTTTTTCGACCATGTTCCATCGAATACTCAAAAACTTATCAACCAATTTTGGATTTCTTCGTTTAACATTTTTGTAATCGCAGTGACTAAGGATGTACGTAGCCGATTTTTGAAATGTTGATAATTACTATTTTTAAAGACTCCTTAACAACAAAAAAGGGGCTTAAAAATAGAACAAAAAATGCCCAAACCGTCGGTATTTTGTAAAAAAAAAAAAAAAAAAACAGCGGCCACGCATACGGATAGCTACATTTGTACAGATATTAATAAATTGTTTACTTTTTATTTATAGATAACCTTTCATAAAATCGATAGATGGGCCAATGATGAGAAATGTTTCTATGAAATGAGTCTATGAAAAAAATCGCAATTATTGACGACAAAGCACCCGTTACGTATCGGAATAGAGGGGGGAGGGGTTCCGGTCAGGCGTTACGGGGGGGGGGGGGGGGTAAAATTGAGAAATTTGGCGTTACGTAACTTGTGTATGCCCGCATAGGCTTATTAGGAATTTCGCTGCTCGGCATAGCGTTTACTTTTTATTTCTTTTGTCTGTGGTAATCTCGCATGGTCCTTCGCTGAAGTTTTTCACCATGGATGGAACGTACAATTTGTACAAATTCTTCTTCTTCTTCGATACTGATCGACCATGCTGAGGCATGGTCGAATTGAAATGACAAAATTAAAGCAATGTCCAAACACCGGTATTTCACACACCCCACGATTCCACACACACCCGAGATGCCCGGCGCCCACAGCAGTGTTCCATGCATCCCACGATTCCACACGCACACCCGAAGTGCCCCGCGCCCACATCAGCATTCCTCGCACCCCACCATTCCACACGCACACCCGAAATGCTCCGCACCCAAACGACACATCCACACATCCTACGATTCCACACGCACACCCCAGATACCCCGCGCCCATACTAGTATTCCACGCACACTACGATTTCATACGCACATCCTAGGTGCCTCGCGACCACACCTGCATTCCACGCAACGCACGGTTCTATCATGCCTCAGGTGTACGTGTGAAATCATGAGGTGCATGGAATCTTGGGATATACCTAGAAACATGGGTTGGGTTTTTTCTCATAGTTCATTTTCGGTTAAATTTTTTTTTGAAAATTTCGTATTTTTCATGGTATTTTTATTCTTGATTTTTTTCCAGTTTTTAAAAAAACATTTTTTGGGTTTTGAAAATGTTAACATTTTTTTTGTAGTTTAAATTTCTTGCGTTTTTTGAATAGTTAAAAATGTTTTCTTTTCTTATAGGTACATTTTTTTAGATAGCGTTTCATTTTTCGGTTTTTTTTGTATTCATTTTATTTCGGTTTGTGTAGTCGACATTCATTTGGGTTTTAAAAATATTGTCACGTCTCCGTAAACTTTAAATGTTTTGTTCAATAATATCAATAATTGGGTTTTTATTAACGGTTTAACTTTCATTATTTTCCGACGACTTCGTCGCCTCGTGTCTCTATCCGGTGTCGGGTGTGGAAACGCCGATAGTGAGACCGGATGTACCCGATCGAATTCCGCTGATCAAGCATCGCCTGATCCGCGGAGTTCGACCGTGGGACTTTGGGAGCGAGCGACTTTCCGTGGACGTTGTCAAAAACCCCCACCGGAGCGACCACTAGGGAGCGAGCAACTTTCCGTGGACGTTGTCAAAAACCCCCACCGGAGTGATAGCTACCGAGCTAACATCGGTCCGGTGGCGGTGAAGATTTTTAGTTCCCATCTAGCCACGGAAGTAACCTGGTGTTGGGGTATAACTCCGGCCGAAAGCAAGTCGCGATCCCAGACTCCCGCGTCTTCACGGGTTCGCGTCCGTCAGTCTTCGGTCGTTAAAATGGTGTCGCGAGTACCGCGTCTACAGGGTTGTTCCCTGGGTTCGGATTCCTACTCACGCACAAAGCGTTCCGCGGCAACCATAATTCCCTTGCATTTGGGAGGTGGATAGTATCCCCTAGTGAACCCGGTGCAAAAGGTGGTTGCACAGGATTGTCAGACTTGTGCGCAGTCGACACCGCCGCGATAGAGACGCATTCATTATTACATCTAATTTCATTCTTTCAAATTGAAAACACAACCCGAGCCGCGCCGTTAAATCACTTTGTATCGAATTTGCCAGTTCTATATTGTTAAAATTAGTGAGTGTGTATGTGTGTGGTGTGTATGTGTGTTTACTCATTCAGGCGTTAACAACATTGTAAGTCGGCTACTATTAATAAATAAACCATGTTATAATCGGAAGCATTAAAATATTCTGGCATCCTCCCCTTCATCCTCCCAGAGAACTCGGGCCCGTATGGGACGAGCAGAGCAGCCCACAAAATAATATTTCACTCGGGAAACCCGGGGTACCGTTCGGTACGTAACAAATTGGTGGCAGCGGTGGGATACTGCTACTGATGGTTCTCTGAGAGGATTGGTGAATCCAGAATCTCCACCTGTTCGTGTAATTGTAAGGTTTCCGAATTACAGTGTTCCCTCCGTGTTCGAATTAATTCTTGACTTTCTTACTTATATATTTCTAAATTTCTTATATATTTATTTATTTAATTTATTATTATTAATTTCTTATATATTTCTAAATTTCCAAATTTTTCAATTATAAAAAAAATCCGGAACTAAATTTATATTCCCTCGTTTCTATTGAATTAAAATTACCGCCCCATTGGCTGTCGAAATCCCTTCGCGACCGGTCATGGCAAACCCAACCTTGCCAGGGGACATGTCCCAAATAATGTCCACCTCGATCGAGCATACACGGAGAGAATTAAATGTTAAAAATTACCGTGCAGTAACGGTAACCAGATGACAACCACAGAAATGATGAAAAACACAGATTGAAGAAGAAGAAAAACACAGTGATGAAAAACACAGATTTTCACGAAAATAAAATAAAATTTCGTCTTCAGATAGAACATTTTACCAGATTTTCTAGTAAATTTTGATGTGTAACAAAATACGCAAAACTTGAATTAAAAAAAAATATATATATAATATCAGCGAAATTTTACTGTGCATTTTATTATATCATGCCTTTTAAAAAAATCTCTATAAAAAAGTATCGTCTTTATAACAGTTATTTTAAGATTTATTATAAAATTTCATGAGTGTTGTAAGAGAATGTATTGTGCTCTTGGTTAGAATTATCGTGCGGTTCGGTACGGTGATTTTGAGGCACCGCATGGTAAAAATTCCCCTTCATACCAAGTAGGGGTGCGCGGTCTCGTTTCAGTGGTCTTTTGTGAGCTTTAATCCATCCTTTCTTCATTTCCGATTTAAAATGTGCAAAATTGATTTTCAATTTATTTAACTGGTCTTCAGTAAGGTCATTACGAGGGAAAAGGTGCTCTCTCACAAAAACATAGTTTTTCTTCCAAATTGCGTAAATTTTCATTTTTCATAATATCGAACAAGGATTTACGAGTCACTATCCTCACTCCAGAGGTATGAAATTTTTAAGAGTGAATACGATTTTACGATTTCAAATGTTGACGAAATAATATGCGCGCAAATTAGTCACGTCACTTGAGCCTACGATGCACATAGGGGTATTTCACTGATCTATCCGGCCAAAAATATTTGTACGGTTATTTAGGTGTAGAATGGCGGAAATAAAAACAAACAAAATATACACAGACAAAAACATTTATTTCTTAAAAGAAAAAAAAAATCTTAATAACAAATTATTCATTTTTATCAATCAATTTATTTCATCCTCGCTTTAGGCAATAAGAAAAGGATCTGAGCTTAAGAGCTTAATGTACCTTACAGCCAAAGATGGTTATTTTAAAAAAAAAACCCCCTTCTTTCTTGTAGAGTGTCCCCCTGCCTCAGGTAGTCAATGTAGAAGTTTTTTTCTGAGGTTGACGCATGTGAGCTTTACCGTGCGGTGTCGTAAGGATACCGCGTACGGTGCGGTTGGTGATTTTTGGCCGACAGTAGGTACATTTTCGAATAAACATGTTAAATTTTACTGTCTCCAATTTCTACCCTTCTTGTATAGTAGAATTTTTGCTACGTATTTGAAATTTTCTGTAATGTGAGTTAAAAAAAACTTGTCGCATACGAATTATTATGTTTTTCTCACTTGTCACCACATTGAAATATATCACGGTAATTTTTACCGTAAAATTAACGACAAAAATTACTTTTTAATTCGCTCCGTGTATGTCTGCCGTCATCAGCGACATGAATTTCTCGACTCGGTTGGCGGATAACGTCCTTTTGGGAGACCAAAAGTGGGTAGAGATTCCGAAAACATGTCGATAAGATTAAGCTAGCGCACGCGTAGGAAATATTCAGTTAGAATAAGCCGCCAGAACGTCTGTTACAACATTATGCGGAACCTCTACTCCGTCCTTCTGCTGCTGAGTTGCGCTCACGTCGAGTCGACAATGGAAGAAGCTCATCAAATCACCTTTATCAACAACATTTCCGGGCCTGTACTTCGAGAAGGCAGCACGACACTGTCCTTGCTTGTCACCTGCGGAAGGACTACCTCCTCACTCGCTTCACTCACGCGAGGCATCTTGTGGGCGAGCTATGGGGATTAATCGATCGATCGGATGTACGATTGCCCCCTTCCCCCACCACGATGAAGAAACGATCCGCTCCATTCGGATCGGTCGGGAGTGTGAGTAAGTCGCTTTTCGGGACGCTCAACGAGGACGATGCCCATTACATCACGGGGCAGATCGACAGGCTATTGCACGATCAGAGTCGGATCATACATTTTGTTGGTGGGACAACAAATGCACATCGTATCCACCCACCTCCAAACCCTGCAGCGAGAACACGCCGAGGAGACTCGCCGTGTCAACGACGTGTATGGACTTGCGGCACGGATACACCAGGAATTGCAGGCCTTCACTAACCAGTCTGCTCTGGGCCAGTACAACCTGACTCTGACCAACTACGCCAATCGAGTGGAAGCGAAACTAGAACGGTACATCGACGCGTGTTCCCGGTACGTCGGACCATTGCCGCGGCTGACAAAGGTCGACTCGATCCCGAGGTGGTGACGAAGGACCAGCTAATCGCCGTGGCCAAGGAGGTGCCACTCAACGCCGGAGGGGTGGAGTTCCCCTCTCCCTGGACCACTTGCGCCCGGAGAATTTCGCGGAAAAACGGACCTACTGTCCTACCGGTATAAGGTGTCGATGGTAGCGCACATCCCGCTACTTGACCGCCCTATGTACGAGTTCATCCGGGTCACTCAGAAGAGTGGACGTACCACCAACCCAAGAGGGATGGCTGTTCTCTCTTTCCCGCTTGACAGCCCTCCGTATAGCCTGCTCGGAAAGGCCCCCGCGGGAAGTAGTCGTACGAGGGGCCGGAGTACTACAACAACATTAACGACGCGTACGACTACCCTCACCAGCCTACGGGTGTCTGCGAGTCGAGAACAGCACTACTATCAGCCTGGTCCCGCTCTCACGTGTCGATCCTCACTCCGATACTACAGGCGGAAGGAACGGAGGACTTGCTGACTCCTCTGTCCACCCGACGGGATGACCCAGGTGCCTCGGAGCGACACGACCCGAGCGCTCTTCCTGCAGGAGAGTCTCTGCGCGATATTCGACATAAATCGGCTAGGCCAGAGCGAGCCGACTTCCCTCCAGCACAATATGGAGGTTTATCGCAAGCGTCTCGACGCCTTTGGCTTCAACGCCCTCGTCGTCGATGGTCACGACGTCAAGGAGCTCGTCAAGGCACTTCACGAGGCCCAAACGACGACGGTCCGACCGACCGCGATTCTCGCCTAGACCTTCAAGGGCAAGAAGTTCCCAAGCATCGAGGACCTCGAGAACTGGTGCAGAAAGGCCCTCGGCGCCAAAGCCGATGAGGTCGTCAAGCACTCGACCTCGCTCATCAGGAATCCCGGGACGCTCGGTCTGCGGCCGCAAAAACCCCTCGTCGAGGACGCCCCCAAGGTCGACACGTCACCTAGTTACAAGCTCGGGGACGAGGTTGCGACGCGTCTCGCTTACGGCGTCGCCCTTGCAAAAATCGCGAAGAATAATTCCCGAGTAATCGCCCTGGACGGTGACACGAAGAACTCGACGTTTGCTGGAAAAAAATCAAGAGCGTCGACCCGGAACGTTTCATCGAGTGTTTCATTGCTGAGCAGAATCTCGTCGGTGTAGTGACGGGTGCGGCCTGCAGAAATCGCACGGTCCCCTTCGTTTCGGCGTTCGCGACCTCCTTCACTCGTGCCTTCGATCAGATCCGAATGGGGGCGATATCGCAATCGAACGTGAATTTCGTGGGTTCGCACTGTGGTGTATCGATCGGCGAGGATGGTCCCTCGCAGATGGGCCTCGAGGATATCGCGATGTTTCGCTTGATTCCGGGCTCAACCGTGTTCTATCCGAGTGACGCTGTGTCCGCGGAACGGGCAGTGGAGATCGCCGCCAATACGAAGGGAATTTGCTTCATAAGAACATCGAGACCGAATACGGCGGTACTTTATAAGAACGAGGAGGCCAACGAGCTCGCGAAGGCAGGCGTCAATGCACGAGTCTTCGATCCCTTCACGATCAAACCAATCGATCGGGAGATGATCATCAAGAATGCGAAGGATGTCGGCGGTCGCGTCATCGCCGTCGAGGATCACTACCCGGAGGGCGGCAACGGCGAGGCCGTCGCCTCGGCACTCGCACTCCAGCGCGACGTCGTCCTCAAGAGACTCGCCGTCGAGGAAATTCCGCGCTCCGGGCCACCGGCTGTCCTCGTAGACGCTTATGGCGTCGGCGCGCGATCAATCGTCACCGCGGTGCAACCAGTCCTCGAGCTGTGAGCATTGTTGCGTTAGGGATCTCCGTGCATTGCGTGGCGACATATCATGAGGCTACCGTGAAAACTTATACCGGGTGTACTGAGCGACACAACGAAATATCTCGAGAAAAATGCACTTTGGGGAAAAAGAGTTTAAATAAAGGTTCAGCTGTTTCAAGGTACGGAAAAATTGGAATTGATTATTTTTTTAACTCTACTTTTTGAATGGGAAGGTATTTTTCCGTGAGTAATTGTGTAACTTTTGATCGAATCTTGGTTTCGTTCGACTTTAATTTTGGAAGATTTTCTATCGAATATCTTGTCAGCAATTAGTCCGAATATTCAAAACATCTTGAAATATTGACGTTAAACGAAGGAAACTTTGGGACAAAAGTTACGTAGTTTCACGCAACACAAATTATGGGATTGATTATTTTTTTTATTTTATGGCAATTTTTAAGGTTATTGTAAGGTCAACTTAACTTTGTCAATGGGAACATTTTTCCCTAAAGTGGATCCCTCGAGATATTTGGTTGCAGCAACTTGAAACGTTCACCCTGTATATACGTCATGCAACGATATATCAAGTACTTTGTAATGTCGCACGTACGGGAGCCGAGACACAAAACTGCCAATCAAAAACGGAGGAGCGCTGGCGGGCTGGCTCCGTCGCCTCCACCGTCTCTCGGTCCCAAATTCCAAAATTACCGATCTCCCGAGAAGTTATCGAGAAAAGAATGTACTACATCGGAAACCACCAGGCTATCGCCAAAATGTGTAATCTCTCGATATGAAAAAAAACTAACTAACTCAGGTTTAAAATTATAACCGTCGACGAGGACGTCGACTATTCTCAAGGGGGGGTGGGTGTCACGTCTCCGTAAACTTTAAATGTTTTGTTCAATAATATCAATAATTGGGTTTTTATTAACGGTTTAACTTTCATTATTTTCCGACGACTTCGTCGCCTCGTGTCTCTATCCGGTGTCGGGTGTGGAAACGCCGATAGTGAGACCGGATGTACCCGATCGAATTCCGCTGATCAAGCATCGCCTGATCCGCGGAGTTCGACCGTGGGACTTTGGGAGCGAGCGACTTTCCGTGGACGTTGTCAAAAACCCCCACCGGAGCGACCACTAGGGAGCGAGCAACTTTCCGTGGACGTTGTCAAAAACCCCCACCGGAGTGATAGCTACCGAGCTAACATCGGTCCGGTGGCGGTGAAGATTTTTAGTTCCCATCTAGCCACGGAAGTAACCTGGTGTTGGGGTATAACTCCGGCCGAAAGCAAGTCGCGATCCCAGACTCCCGCGTCTTCACGGGTTCGCGTCCGTCAGTCTTCGGTCGTTAAAATGGTGTCGCGAGTACCGCGTCTACAGGGTTGTTCCCTGGGTTCGGATTCCTACTCACGCACAAAGCGTTCCGCGGCAACCATAATTCCCTTGCATTTGGGAGGTGGATAGTATCCCCTAGTGAACCCGGTGCAAAAGGTGGTTGCACAGGATTGTCAGACTTGTGCGCAGTCGACACCGCCGCGATAGAGACGCATTCATTATTACATCTAATTTCATTCTTTCAAATTGAAAACACAACCCGAGCCGCGCCGTTAAATCACTTTGTATCGAATTTGCCAGTTCTATATTGTTAAAATTAGTGAGTGTGTATGTGTGTGGTGTGTATGTGTGTTTACTCATTCAGGCGTTAACAACATTGTAAGTCGGCTACTATTAATAAATAAACCATGTTATAATCGGAAGCATTAAAATATTCTGGCATCCTCCCCTTCATCCTCCCAGAGAACTCGGGCCCGTATGGGACGAGCAGAGCAGCCCACAAAATAATATTTCACTCGGGAAACCCGGGGTACCGTTCGGTACGTAACAATATTTTAATTGTTTTTTTGTGAATTTTTTTCCGTTTTTTAAATAGCTCGATTTTTTTCTTCTTTTGTTATAGTTAAATTTTTTGGGGGTTTTTAGATAGTTTTTTCGGATTTGTTTTACTGTCCATGTACTTCATATTTGTATCCCCTAATTTTTTCCGATTGCTGTTCTGTGGGAGGCTGAAAACTTAGCTCAATAAGCGCGCTTTATGTTCTTCCATAGCTCCGAAAATGGGTATTTCTGCGAATGTTTTATGCGACGACGCCAAACAAATTCGCATATGTGATCACCTATGGCACAGGCAGAAACGCCGCCTCGCGATAATTCCCAGCGCATCCATCTCCAGGAGGACCAATGTTTTGCGCATGTGTACTAGTAGTTAAGTTCACGAACTCTACGGAATGATTAACCGTGACGTGGATGTACCCATGCAAGTTTACATTAATTTACCCTTTCCAACAAGCCGTGTAAATAGTTGTTCCAGGCTTCACGTGCTTCTTGATTAACTGGATCAGGGTATCTTGATCCCTTTTATTGTCAGGACACACTTCCAAACCATAATTTTCGTGTTGGTCACGGTGTATCATCCCGAGGATCCAGTGACCGCCTAAAAAACACCCCCGCTCGTATTTCCATCGGCCAAATTTACATTCGTCTATCTTGACGATTTCCTCAATCCTCCCTCCTAATTGGCCTTCGTCTTGAAAACATTCATATCATGCGATCATGCAGACCTCCCTACAAAAAGAGAAGCGATCCGCAACTGTTTCCCGAGAGATTTGCTGATTTTCAATGATCGCGCTTTCCCTGATTGTTTGTTCGAATGGCATATGCGTTGCAAAGCAATCGGTTATCAATAAGCACGCTTCGCCAGAAAGGGGCCATTCATAAAACACGTGACGCAGTGAGGGGGGGTAGGGGTTAGACAAATCGTCACACTTTGTCACAGGAGGTGGGAGGGGGTTCGAGCAAAAGTCACGAGACGCTATAAGCATATGAAATCTGGAGAAGGGTGATACTGAAACGCTGTAAATGTTCTGTACTGCCCATTCAAAGTTCCGACTACGAGGAAGTCGCAGCTTCTCTCATATCGATTGAGACTCACCTGAAGCATCCTCGGGAACACATTGCATTCTAGGTGCATCGTGATAAAAGAATATCAAATTATTTATTATTGATGTTACGTAACATACAGAATATATTTCTTACTACGGGGGTCGTCCATTAATCACGTGAGGTTTTTTTAGGCCACTTTCAGAGCCCCCTCGCCCATGGAGATATGTGGTGAGGTTCTTGGCTACACCCCCCCCCCCCCCCCCAACAACAACACGTGTATTTTTTAATAAGCAATGTCAGACAAAAGTGTCAGAGAGTGCGGTATCGTATTATGACAAACGAAATAATAGTACAGTCGTGCTGTCGCCGAAAAACCCCATAATCGGAAAAAATTAGAAGAAGGCAAGTTTTTTAACAGATGATTCTGTAGGTTCCGCGGGTGCTAAATCCAAGTTTGCCCAAAAATCGGGGTGTAGAGTTTTTTTGGGGGATGAAGGGGGATGAGCGGTGATCAATGCCAAACTACAACCCCTACGAGGTCGGCGCCGTGTGACAAAATGTTCAGAAAAATCCGGGCTTTATTTTTGTCCACAGCGTCAAAGTCAGGGGAGCTCATTTTGGGGGTGAAAAAGTGGGCTGAAATTTTGAAAGATTAGTTTAATTCAATTACTGTTTGGAAAAAATTTGTACAATTTTTGTTCAAATGAAAATCTTGTAGCCCTTGAAAAGACGCGTCGATCGAGTATTTGATCATCCCTCTCCGATAATATCTTCACCCCTAAAAAAATTGTTGAAATATTTTAAAAAATTCGTTTATTGTAAAACTAAAAAACAATTGAATTTTCGAGTATGGTTGAAATGCATGAAATGTAAAAAATAATCTTCTTTATATTTTCGTTTGTATGGACCACCCTTGAATCTTGCTTTTTCCAACGCCTCTCGGGGGTTGAAAATTCAAAATGAAATTCTGGGAAAACTATTGACCGTATGAATTCACCGCCGTGAAACGATTTGTAGCCTGAACCTTCCGCTACATTTTTGTCCACAGCGCCAAACTCGTATCTCTTTATTTTCGATTTCTAAAAGTGGGGGAACGTACCAAAAATCAGTATTTTGAGAATAACTGGTCGAGAAATTTGTTTCGAACTCCATTCAAATGAAAAAGTTGTAGCTCTAAAAAATACGCGTCGATTGGGTATAAAATCATCTTTTAACTTGAAAAGTACCTCCCATAACGAATGACGAAATACTTTGAAAGTTTTGTTTTCGTGAAACCGTTTTCGAAAACGGTTAATTTTACCGGTGCCGTTTGAATGTACGTAATGTAGGGATCGATATTCTCTACATTTTCGTTCATATAAATAACCCTCGAATTTTGCCATATTTTCATCCGTTACCGAAAATGAAAATATTTTAATCTTTTGCCGGAAAAGTTTTGACTGTATAACATTTTTTTGTCTCACGGCGACGAGCTCCCAGGGTTTTAGTTTAGCATCAATCCACCTCCATCCCCTAAAAAAAAACCTACGCCCTAATTTTTAGGCAAACTTGGATTTAGCACCCCCGGAACCTACAAAATCCCCTGTCAAAGAACTAGCCTTTTAATTTTTTCTGATTTCAATAAACAGCACGACTGTACTAAGTATATGGTCAGTATATTTAAATAGCATTGTCCGCGCAATAACACAAAAAAATACACGTGATACATCACAACACCCCCTCCCTACCCCCTACCCCTAGCGTGATCAATCGTGATGTCATCCAAACCCCCCCTATTACGTGATTAAGGGGTTAGGCCACTCTAGGGGCCGAAAAATAGGCTTTTTGGGGATCTTTTTCTTTAGAAAAACTACAAAATAAATCGAGATTGCAAAAAAGGGTGCTTATTATCATACATATCAGTGTCTGTATACAATACTTTTTTTGAAGCGATTTATTTCAAAATAAATGGCTAAAAAGCGGCTGTGTAAGGTTTATCTCAAAACTGCATTTTTTTTAAGTTGGCCGGAAACATAACTCAGACATTATTCAACCGATTCACTTGAAATGTTGAATATATCTTGAAAAATACATTGTTTATAGAAGTACGTAGGATTTTTTTTTATATTGCATAGTTCATTTGTTATTAACAATTATCTGACGACATTTCTCACTTTCCAAAAATTTGCCTAAAAAATAGTCAGATAATTTTGAATAACAAATGAACTATGCAATTAAAAAAAATCCTACCTACTTCCATAAATAATGTATTTTTCAAGATATATTCAACATTATAAGTGAATTGGTTGAAAATTGTCTGAGTTATGTTTCTGGCCAACTTAAAAAATGCAGTTTTGAGATAAACGCCGCACAGAAGCCATTTTGAAATTAGTCGCTTCAAAAAAATTATTGTATACACTCACTGATATGTATAATAAACACCCTTTTTCTAGTCACGATGTATTTTGTAGTTTTTGTGAAAAAAAATCCCCAAAAAGCCTATTTTTTCGACCTCTAGAGTGGCCTTAATGAACGACCCCACGTGTAAATTGTACGTTTTCATATATTATATATATATTTACCTGAAGTAAACAATATAAATTGTTAATTCTGAAATACCTTATTAAAATGGTTTTAATATTTTACTTGCTTCTTTTTGCAGAGCAGAAGCGTCCCCCCTTCTGCTCTCTTTTTTTCGGCTCTATGTGACGTAATTTTCAGGAGCGGCAGGGAGGGCACAGGCACCCGTCGCGAAATGTCACAGGGGGGGGGAGGGGGGTCGAATATTGATAAAATTTGCGTCACGTGTTTTATGAATGGCCCCAAATGTGACATCTTTCGAACCACGTGTTTTCCGCAACTGTAATCGCGCGATTATATACATTTTTTTGTATACCGAAACTCGACGACTGCAAGTGGGTTTTCATGCGGAGTCATATTTTTAAAAAAAATTCAAGCAAAATCGTGTTGACGGAATAGGTCCTACATCCCTAAGCCACAGATGTATCCTATCATAGTTGATTAGTATCGAGGACAATTTCAATAAATTGTACTATTCATCCATGATGAAAAACTTCGGCAAGATTTCCGCAGACGATAGAAATAAAAGTAAGCGCAATGTCAAACGGCGAACCTCCTAGCCTAAGCCTTGGTAAGCTACCCCATAGCGATGGTGGAGAAAAGCTGTCGCGTTAGATAGATGAAGATCCACACAAAGCGGAGAGCGCGATCACATATATAGGTATAGCCAGAACTGGGCCTCTTTGATATAGATATGGTAGGAACGCAGAAAAATAAATAACTTTCAAAATCCGATATCTCGAAAACTATTGTTAGTCGCCAAAAATCCTTTTAGGGGTTCTCTTAGAATATTAAAAGGAAGGTCTGTGCAAAATTTCAGGCCAATCGGCGGACGGATCTTTTCGGAACCTCAACCGTTATTTTAATGCAGTTTTATTGAGTTCTCGCCTACCCTCGAAATTGTTCCAGTTATTGTTTTTCTTTCATTTAATTTGTTACGAAAAAGTTTAAATTTGTATGTCGTAAAAAAAAGTACAAGTATAAGAGTTATTTTTTGCTAATATTACTTTCACTAATATTAGCTGATATTAGTTTTACTAATGTTAGCTAATAATCAGTTGTTCTAATTTTGCGAAAAAACTGCGACCGCATGCACATTCGGGTTTTGCGAGCGCTCCTCGCTCTTTCTCCTACCTTCTTTTTCCACACAATCTTGGAGTTCCGACATTTTCATCCGTGGCACCCCATGGATATATATATATATATATATATATATATATATATATATATGTGTGTGTGTGTGTGTGTGTGTGTGTGTGTATCTACAGGGTCAGCAAACTATCACAAGGCACCATGGGATGTATACATGTGAGTAGTAAGGGTATTGTGGCTCGCCTGCGAACATAAAGCGAACATAAACTTGTAGCCCTTCGCCGTTTGCGGCAAAGGCCTACAAGTAAGTCGGAAGTCGGATGTTGTGCATTTTTTGGGCACCCCGCAGACGCACACGTGCGGGCAGGAGCTTAAAAATTCATTTTCGTCTTACTTATTCACTCCAGCATTCACTCCTCGCCTATCCTTCATTGCGTAAAATGCTTCGGCTCCGGGTTGACCGGCGCCGCGTTCAGCACTCGCAAATTCAACGTCGCCCCCTCCCCCACCTCAATTTCGTCTTCATGACAGTGTACCATCTCCCACGGTCAGAAATCCTCTGAGACCCAGATACATCTTTTCTTTTTCTACTTTCCGAGCGCACGCGACTCCATATACAGAGCGACCTGTTTCAACAGAAACGGTGAAGTATCTTACGAAAGGAAGTACTGTTCGACAAAAAATTTCAACGAATGTTGCAGGCTTTCTAGCGACAAAAACGATCATCTGGCTGTAAATTCTGTCCATCGAGGGCGTCAAGATAAAGCAGTGGTCACTCCTTTTTTCAAAGGCGACCCCAAACTTTCTTCCGACCCAGACTTGGGCGCTGATCGAAAACTAAGGGAACTAAAGGAACAAAAAATGTATCTATTTCGAAAAATGCCGAAGTTATAGCACTTGAAGTAGAATCCATATACTCGGTGTCCCATCTTGAGTGGAACAGTTGTAATATCTCAATAACGGTAGGCTCCATCGAAAAAATTATCAAGCACTCTTGCGTTAACGAGAGTACTTGATAATTAAGCACTCTTGAACTAAAAACTCCTTGCAGGATTTCGCGAGAGCATTACGATGGTGATAGTACAAAGTTTTGCGCCGGTGGCGGTCAAGGTCAAACGAAGGTCACCTCTAGTTCTTTCAAGATCATTTCATTTTT